>DWMF01000590.1:0-13978 GCA_018244815.1 Parelbella polyzona | reverse complement strand
TTGAATCCGGGGCCCACAGCTGCACAGTGAGGTTCACTAACCACTAAACCAACGGGCTAGTCAAACGTCCGCTGTAGGGATAATAAAATACACGCCAGATACTAAGATCTTCCAGCGTCAGAATCATCAGGCTGGAACAATACAGTCGCGCGACACTTGCTGATATCCGAGAGCATTCAGGTCAACGCATCGCGTATTTAAAAGTTACGAGCGGTGCGTCTGTTGTTGTATTAAAACAATGTCCAATAACTTTGTATTATGTCTCATTGGACGGCAACAGTGTCGTTCTGTATGCATAGCTCTGCCGTTTCACCATCTACGCTAAATTAAACCTAACTTTGTGCTCAATAAAACTGAAACGATGTCCAGAATGAAACAAAAGTATTGTTAATTATATAAGCGTCTTTGAAAAGCTACATGATCTAAATATTTTAAAATGTAGGTACTCTATTAATTGTGCGTTCCAGAATAATCTGGGAAATATCTAAATTTTCTAAAAACAATTATTATTCCCGATTTGAAATGATACAATTATATGAATATTACTGTACATAAATCAGATTCAGTGCAGTAATAAATTGTGTAGTCAGAAACGTGACTAAGAGACAAAATTAGTTTAAACTAAAATGTAGCGAACTAAAATGGCGAGAGTACAAATCGATAATATCTTTGTAAAGACGGAAGTCACCGGGGTAGTTTAAATAACAATGGGACTGAGAAAAGGAATTGTGCCTTATCGGGAGTACGAAGCCGATCACTCTCAGTCAAAATAACGACGGGAATACACTGAGCGCCTCTGAATAACAATTAAAGCCATTAGTTTATTAATCGCCAGCCCGGCGAAGCATTGTTCTCGGCCGAACAATCGCAGCTAGACCAAATAACGCGTCTACTGCCGGCTCCACTTACTTAAATAATGCTACATAATAATATGAAAAAACTCCTCATATAAGTGTGGTACTTTAACACGATATTTACTAAAAGAACTTACTATAACCGCTTATGCCCAATGCTATTGAAAAGCTATATACATTTATACCCGTATTCAACAATGGAACAATAAATACTGATGACGATGATGATGACATTGATGATTATAATGCTTCCCTGAATGTTTTAAAAATTTGCCGTTAGACTACGTCATTAAATAATAGGAACAAAATTGTACTAAAATTATTTTTCACGTAGGCACATATACCCAGTCGGAATTATACTTTAAAATCATAATTTAATCATATAAAAATAATCTCGTAAATATATGTACCTACGTAATATTATTTATTACACTATAAGTATAATATATACGTTGGCCGCGTTGTAGGAAAACTAATCTGATACAAATAGGTGACATGAAAATGCAAGCCTCGTGAGAAATTTTGTACGCGGTCGAGATGCAACCGCAATCCGATATGTACACCAGACAAATAACAATCGCTTTATAGTTACAGTTAATTAAACAAAAAATTCCACTAGCATAGTTCGTTGCCTAAATCTCGGAGATTGATAGGTTTGGAAACAAAAATCATTTAGTAAACAATCGTACATCGCGGTTATTGTTGTCGTTTGTACGGGAGTTACGAAATTGCATCGAACGTTAATTCTACATCAGCCAAGCATGTGGCTCCATAACTCGCTCCACTGCCAGTACGCCACCTCACATAAACAACACTCTCGTAAACCAACCAATTACATGCCCATGAACGCTTTACCAAACAAATATACTTTATTTTTGAAAGGTTTTTAATATACCACAGCAAAGCGTCCGCTCTATAATATTATGAGAAGACCTTAGTGACCTAATTACAATATTTTAATACACTTAAAATTTGTATATATTACAGAACACGTGAGTCAAACAGATGTGCGGGTTCTGTAGTAACGATAGGAATCCACGTGTTGTTTCAATTTAGAAATAATCGCTTAAAATATCGTTACATAAATTAAAAATGCGAGTTTGAATACATATGAAAATTTTCTTTTAAGGTACCTACGCAAATGACCACTCATATTAAAATTCTTAATGTGTCAGCAGTTTAGTTTGAGCGGTAAATACTCGTAGCATAGGTAGGTATAACAAATAGTTAAAACGCTGGTAAATTTTGACGCTGGACAAAGTACTTTGAAGGTTTACTAGATGTGTTATTTTCTGTAATACTTTTTTGTATTATTATTTGAAACTGTAACGGATATAAAATACCAATGTTGATGGATGAATGTGCTGAGGGAGATCAAGATTCACCCAACTTGATCAAAACGTTCATATACTGTCTGACTAGTGGGTCAAAAATCTTCGAAACCGCCGTGCGTAAATGATAAGAGCGATGAATGTAGAAGAAGCGCGTCAGATCACGGTAAAAAAATCTGGCACTAGGTGCTTTTGCCTACCCCGCAAAGGACATAGTGTGATAATAGAATAACTAATTAAAATGTAAACATAACAAATTAATTTATTATGTTAAGTGCGGAAATAATGATTGTATACCTAGATCGACGGACTAGTTGAACTTTATGATGAGGTAGGTCCTCCATATTAAGTTAATACACATACATAGGTACAAAGATAATAGGGTAATTTAATAATAAGGTAAACAAGCTTGTCGGATAGTTACCTAATGTGATAATCGAATTATAAGGAGCTGATTGCTCGCTAGTTGAGAAACGAGTTGACGGCAGCGCCATCAATCTAGCAGCAGAAAGTGAGCTACAGAGTTACCTAACACATGATTCTGGTTTAAAAACGGATATCATATTTACTACACGTTATAATTTAGATTCAAGTCTAAGTAAAACGAAATTAGAAATCTAATACGAGAAAAACATGTAGTTAAGTTTCACGACTGTTTTAATACAAATGTCTATTTTAAACTATGTTTTTCGATGTACATTATGTGAAACGAGTATTTGAACAACATCCAACAGCACATGTTCTTATTATAATAAACGTAGACTAATGTTTGACCTCCATCATGGGTTTGCCCAGATTTGCATTTCAACTTAGCCTCGACCATTTTATTGGAAAAATAAATATTTATAGTCAAGGTTCTGATTCGGGCACACGCGAATGCGAGCTCAAATCGCTGATGATGTTTATAAGTGGTCAGTTCGGCAGTGTTTGTAGACACGGCTGGAATCCGGCCGGCCACTGTTGGTGTTCCAGTGGCTGTTCGTTTACACACGTCACCGGGGAAACGAGTAGATTGTGTTGGTGAGTCAACTCAATGGAACATTACAACAGATTTTGTTTCCAGATTCTAAACTTAAAACAGTAAATTAACAGAGAAGAAAAGAGATATCCATTTTTATCATCTATGGCAATAACATCATTGTTTGTGTATTAAGGCTTAGCCGTAAATTATTGAATAACAATAAAATTGACATTAGTCAGTTTTCAATAGTGAATTTTTATTCATTAATAAATATGAAAATAATCCGTTTCAACAGACATTGACCCGGGGTGAAGTTTTATTTAAGGTTGTCCACAAATGAGCCGATCTGTATTCTAATGAAGTCAACAGATTGAAATATTCTTATCAACGAAATGTTAAAGTTTGATCTCATTCAATTCTCTGCCTATAATATTTTTATGTCCACACAATTTAGCGCCGCTTAAAAGCCGAAAACGCTATCGGCGAGAGCAGTACGTACTGTGGTACTTTATGGACAAATGAGTAGCGAAAAAAGTAGGTCTAAATGTTATTTACACCCGTAAATATCTTAACAATAATATACACACATCTAAAATAGTGCAAAATTCAAGGAATGTTACGAAACACCATTGAATTACATCCCATGCGTGCTAATCAAAACACATTATTCACCTTACGAATATAAAATCTGAGATACCGGTGTAAACGAACCATATGGGTGAATACAAATTGATGTTCGTAATAAAGTAAACAATTGAATCACGAGCGGCGCCCACACCGGCAGCCAGTGGCCAGCCGTGTCAACGGTCTACAACACCGAGCAACCGGCGAAGCCTAAACAATAAATATTTAAACCTAATTTTCTTATTCTATTTGTTTAACACCGCTCCTTTTCCTGTTTGTTGCGAGATGTTCAATGCTTCTTACCCACCACTCCTATATAAGGGGTTAAAAGTTAAAGGAGAAAATCGCACGTTTTTACTTAAAGTGTAATTGCTTGCAGGGTTGACATAACTATCAAAATGTAATCCAAGTAGAGTTTTTTATGACCTGTGTTTTATGGTTTATTATTATAGGAATAACAAAGAGAGCAGCGAAATATAAAACAACACCAACTACATTCATTTCCCGAGGTGTCATCGCAAGTAACGAAACAAGCGAACATTTGTCCGCTATCAGTAACCCTGCAGTTAACAAATGATGTCCGTGCATCTGATTACAGAACTCATCCCAAAACAAAATATGATTCATAACCAGTCATAGTATTGCACAGAGCCGATGGTTATTAACAACGGACGGACCCAATATTCGCACATTCTCGTGAATTGACTCCGACCAACTTACACAGGAATGCACTTTACATCATCGCGGAGTCTCCAGCGGTGATTTTTTTCCATGTTTACGAACGGCCCCCGTGTATATCATACACGACACTGGACATGTGGAGATTAATTTCCGAGGTGGCAGATTGTCATTTTAATTTATTGTCAAGCATTGTCTCACACGTGACGTCATACGCCGCATTTGCAGTGGCATCTGATTCAATTAAAATTATCGCATACGAAATTTTTTACACCGGTTTTTAATGACTGTACTTATATCGATGACATTGTTGTATAAATAATGCGATATATAAGAATTTTCTTAAGGTGGGTATATACAGGTTCCATTAAAAAAAAGTTATATGTACATATACATATATAGTGCCGGTCAATAGTTACTTGAGATCTGGCCGATATCCCTGGTTTCAGTGACGGTCCCGCTGCTGCAGTGGTTTTGGGTTTCAGTAAACCGCAATCTGCGGCATCCCCAGTCAACGACCTCGGTGTTCTGGATACCGCCAATTGCTTATAACTAATGCGAGTAACCGACGTACTAAAGGAATTTAAAAACTATTGACAAGCTTTAAGAACTACTTCCAACTGATTTCTCGTACTTAATAAAGATTATCTGTTTCGTTAAGATTGCAATAATTCTTAATTCGACTTTTGAAAAGCAACTAAGTAAGTATATGTCTAATACAAGGATGTTACACGATGTTACATTAAATTTGATGTTTGCGGGGCACACATACTTAATTCTATTTATGTTTGGTGCGGTATCTTGAATAGTCATATTTAAGCGTTAAGTATGCGTGTCTTGTAAAGGGTTGTCAATGTAACAAAGGTGGGTCCGCCAGAGCAGCGCTGGGTGGAGCTAATAAACTATTTGAGTAGAGGCCTGGTGTTGACACTGGTGTTTCACACCTGAACAATGCTCCTCGTTTGCATTAATGTAAATTAGGTTAGGCTGGCCGCCGCCGCGCCTACGTTCAATTAGACGTGCCCTAAAGTAGCGCGTGTGTGCTTATGTAAAGGCAACTAATAACACGTCCCTACGAACTTCCAAGCGCACTGATCGGAACAAGTGTTGATGCAATCGCATTCTTCAAAAATTCCGTGACGATGAAAGCTAACCGTTTCGAGACGTTAATTTGTCTTTATGTCGTGTTTCTCTGATTACATGGAAATTCACTGAACGCTTCATGAGCATATTTTTCATATATTTTTAGGAAATTTCAAAATTGTGGTAGGTATACCTACTTAAAATATTTACAACAATTGTCTCTGGTAGTATACATATATGAATTATGTGTTATACACAGTAGGTACTTTGGCCCGAGCTCGATTGAGACTGGATGCACTCAATTTCGTTGATACTGATGATGATGCCTAAAAGATAATATATGATTATTCCAATTTGAACATTGCCACGGACACAACATCGCAAATTAAAAACAAGTCAGTAAGCAAATTGATTTGTAACTTCTTCGTTATAAATGAGAAAAACTGCAGTCAGTACTTGTCTGCGTATAACTAGAATACGTTATAGAGAATAAAACAAATCATATTTATATTAAGAGAGAGACGTGTGGTACTCCAGGCTCACGGTCTATCTCGTTAGGGATGTAACGTGATAGTAGAAACATCAGAATATGTTAAACGTGTAAAATAACAGAGGATAGGAAGTAATAATGATACGCGACGGTTGCCGGTCTAAAATAGCTCGGGTCAGTGGTAGCGGATAAGCGCGGTGTCAAAGACTGCGCGCGTGTTCTTCGTCCGTCAGCGCCTGCGCCGATCGCATAAACACCGCCCGCGCACTACGCGCCGCGCCGTACGTACCGAACAATTTGCGTTTTTACGCCAATCCGCACCCGCATGCCGCACTCACTACGCTTTGCCTCGCAATCTGTGCCATACAAACAACAAAACGGACAGACGATACTGAAACCATTTGCGCTAAGCCTATCTACAAACAATGCTCAATGTGTGCAGTAGTATAAAGATAACGTTATTCATCAAAACGATTAATCTTTATCGCAATGGCTAACAATGAGCGAATACAATGACTGAACGGAATAGTAAGGATATCAATCGGACGTGCTATTAACATTTCCGAACGTCACAAATCACACCACCAAAATGCGAGATCTATAAACAAAAAAAGATCTATGTTGGGAATGATTTTTTTCATTGTGAAGCAGCGGAGTCGCACGCGCGGCTCGATTGTGGCTGTGTGGTCCTCGCTAGCCACTTTGTAAATAGCGCGGTTTACCTTTTTCAACTTTTGTGTTTTGTTACCTTTTGTGCTCTTGTACGACCAATATTACCATAGCTATTTAGGCTCGTAGGATAAATAAATACGTCATTTATCATGATAACTGATGCACATGGACGTCGCCGTGTCTCTACGTTCAAATGGGGTGAAGATTTGATCTTTAGCCTCCACGATTTGTACCGATTTATCTTTGCATTGTTTCCTCTTGGGGCAAGATATTGAAACTATCGAGAGTAAGAAGGAGATATGTATGTATTAAATAAAGGCATATTTATAAATCAGATATTAGTAGATAGTAGGTAATTATGGTATTTAAGAATTAACTTTTATATCTTTTGAAGTAAGCGGACTTGAAATATAAAGTTTTAATTAATTATTATTTTAGCTTTAACCAAAGTTGATATTTTATTTAGCAAGTTCCCCAAAAATTATTGTTTCAAAAGTTATCAGAATTTTTTCCCTAAGAATTTGTCGTGTAATGAAGCAGTTGTGATTTACGATCGCAGAGTTAATGTACGTAAGTTCGGCTGCTTATATTTTTACAAAACCTTTTTTTTCCCGCCCGACTCGGAACATCAAATTGTAGCACAATAAATTCACTCCAACCGCAAGCCCTTTCACAATATTTGTATCGGGTATGACAAAAAGGGCCGAAAGGGCGGCCCTTCGGTGAATGAAGGGAAGGTAAATAAATATAAATAAAGGTGATGGCGACAGGGACGCGGGTGCGGGCGCGCAGGGCTTCGGCGTCCCGCGGCGCCTGCGCCCGCGCCTCGATCCGCGCATGGTGCAATACTTGTCGCTTTTTCAGCAAACGCCCAATCGTATTTATTGAATGGTGCAACAGTAATCGCATTCTGTGTTGTGTGTATAAAATCAACATTAATTCTGAATCGTCACGTAGGCAGCTATATTTTTGGTGTAGCCTTTAATCTCGAATCGTTAAATCCGACGAAGGCATCGTTACCGCGCCGAACATTCCCGCCAAGTGCCCACAACACCTAATGTAGAAACGCGGGTTCATCTCGTCGTAATTTTCGACACTGTAAAAATCCAATTACAAGCTCATTGTTCTCGATATCGAGCGGTCACACATCATTAAACAAGACCAATGAGAATCGTAAAAAGCATGTCCGTTGCGATCGCTCTCGTTTGCGAACGGCATCGAGTGCAGCACGACCAATTACGGCGGCGTGGCGTTCCAAGGTGCACATTTATTGGGTGTAAGATTTAAGTGCCGATCGACACGCCGGCCATCGGGCCCTGACTGATTTTTATAGCCACTTATGTCTCCTCAGCGCGTTTTACCATCACACGTCGAGCTTTACTAGAATTTTGCTATAAAATATCTAAACTAACCGTGAATGTAAACAGGATCGTAGTTTCGATTGAAACTATCATCGTCTTAAACTAGGCAAGTTTTGTTTTAAGTTAAATGTAATACAATATTGTTTCGCCGATCTCAGCGTTGTTATAAATTACATTAGATATGCTGTTATTATTATTGTTACGAATATCGTCACATCAGGTCCTTTACGGCGAAGACAGAGGACGCCGCATGCCAAATATCTTTATACATACATACATACATATCTGTATTTTTCCTACATTCATACCATTTTATACTGTATTGGTATCTTATACCTGTAAAGTATCATTTGCTCGAAAGATTCTTTTCATGCAGCGTTTCTATATAGGTAGGTACATAGACAGTAGGTACATAAGTCAAACATCAAATTTGTAATATGCAGACACATTGAGCTTCAAAGGCAAGTGGCCCATATCGCTTTGCGAAATCGAGGAAGTAAACGCGTGTACACTAACAGTCATAAATTACTAATAGCCATCATTGCTAACACACCAAACTGAGAACATTCTGAATCAAATAAACAGCGCAGTTTCCACGTTATTATCTTACACCTGCGTGATGGACGCTGCGTAAACATAACCAAGCGTAATACACAAATAATTTTTTCATACACCAAATAGATGCAATTCCGAGTAAACTACATAAATATCCGTGGGTAGTTATATAACGATTTATTTCAAAGTTTTGTCAGTACGAGTTAGAACTACATATCTTGTACTAAAATCATAATCTCACAACGCAACTATTAGAGACTGAAATCTCGATAGTTATCTACCTACGAATAATTTGTTATTACGCCCTCTTTAGCTATTGCATCTCTATAAAATCCCCCACGATTTACGAGCCGCTCAAACATATCCGTGGTAGTTTGTAAGTGATTTCGAGTTAGACGAATCATTATTTCCCTCAGGTTTATTTTATAGCGTTTTCAGAATCAGTTCTCATTATACCTACATACATACATGTCCAAGACATCCATTTATTTATAGAAACTATATTAAAATATTCACTATCAAGCAATGTTTTTTTACTTAATATTAAGACCGCTCAGTGCATTTTGTTCCATATGGTCCATTACAAGGTTGTAACTATTTGCAATTAATAAGATGATAAAAACTTTTCACAGAAACATTATATGCACCTTGTTTTTATATTATTTATATTTTTGTTTAAAGCAAGTATATAGTTCAAGGAAATACAAAGAAATCTCTAAAAGTAACGTATTTTTGTAAATGTACGCGCGGCATTAGGAGGCCCGTGCCTCATAGCATTGACTGAGGTTTGACAGATAAGAATGAGATAAGCGCCAACAGCTGTACAAAGGCAAATATTTGCGCGAATAATTAAACCTGCGTCTCGGGAAGAGGACTCTCACAGACAATAGAACCTCTTTTTGCGACGAAGCGACTTGCGCGGTGTAAAATATTATGCATTGACAAATAAATTCATTTATCCAATAATGAAGACAGAATAAATACGTTGTTGGATTTTACTAAATAAATAAGTGCACGTGAGATGGGCCGTGTCGAAACGAGGCGCGGACCTAGGAACATCAATTAGCATGTTGGTGACGATAATGCTAATCACTGCGCTACAATAGCACAAACGCAATGTACACAACATTGAACTACGTACACAGTACTAAGAAAATACGTTTACATGGCTATTTTATCGACTAGCGTTACAGTCGTTTTACAGGTCTAACACTGAAGATTGGTTCGAACAAACCTCCAACTGAACGCAGCGGTGTGTTAAATTAAATATAAATTGTTTATCTAATCGGGATGTTCCAGGTGGATCCGCAGAAAAATATTTTCATCAGATTGAACCGTCTGGCTCCAGCGCTAAATATAACACTTAGGATTACGTTATACGCGGTGCACACACCGCGCTTACAAGAAACTTGCAATAGTTTATCGCCACCTAAAAGAAGCTGAAGACTAACAAACCACAAACACCGGTGAGGTTCAAAGACCTATCACTCGCACAGTTTGGTTTGTATTTGAACAAGTGTCTTGTATTCACTTGCAAACGCACCGTAAAACATATACTTATAACATATGGGTATATTAATAACGAATAAGCCGCATCGGCTATCAGTACATACCAAACAATACGGTATTCGTCTCAGATTGACAACTTTACACAATCATATACGTTTATAGATTTTCGGTCAGAAATCAATCCAGTGTTTGAACACATTAATGTTACCGATGTTGCAGCATTTGAAGATTATTCGAAAGCGTGCTTCTTTCTGTCTAATATACATGTAAATGTTGTTGGTAATCATACGGAACTCAATGCGCTTAAAAAAAATAAAATTAAAATGTAGTTGTAAGCTAACCTCATCAATGGATTCCATTGCGGTTTGCATAAGAGAGGGCTCTTATTGGTCAACAATAATGATTACTCGATACATTCTTCCGCGGACAATGGCAAATAAATACATACTGCCGCGATTATCTTTAATGTGATGTTTAGTTAATACATTTACTGTAGTATTGTTCTAGCATACAAAGTTATACGTGCATTTGAAATATAAATCGATTAAGTGTGCTAAATATTTGAGCAAATATTTCACGTCCAAAGAGACTTATATATTGGATAAATACTTCGATAAAAAAACATTACTTGTTTAAATTTGATTTTCTCATGAAATATAATAATTGAAACTTCACAAATTGAAGTTTCAGCTAATATATACCTATTATTTTTAAGGCATTTTTAACCCTTTGAAAGGTGTATCGCGTACGGAGACGAGTATAGCAAAAGGTACTCCTGTCGATGAATACTCCTCAAAGTCGACAGTTGGCACTGCACAGTACAAACGTGCTCTTATCTCCTCCACAATCTCAGCTTTCATACATACGTCTAAACCTTATTTCGGTGGATTAGCTTATAAAATTTGTATTTACGTACGAGATAGTAGGTAGGCTGGAATGGTAAACAGGCAATGTTATAATATGGCTGTTAAGAGGTCTTTATTACACTTTACAACGCTGTAAACCCACCGTAGGATTTTAGGATTAATTTGATTATAGTCAATTATTCACAAAGCGCTGGGGCCCATTCCGTTTTTTACCTTGCGCTAATAAGCCGAAAAGCGTCTAATTTGGACGGCGGTGTCTTTGGCTGCTAACAAATTAAACCACTTTAGCGTATCGTCCAACGAAATAAAATCAATATAAACAATCGATAATTAAGTGACTTTAAAACGATCGCGCCATATAAAACATTTGTTTGTATTACATTCCGATTACGACAAAATACGGTTTTAAGGATAGCATTAACAAAATAAACATCTTTTGAAGTAATTCGCTACATAATAAAAATGACGGAACACCCATAATAGCACTGAAGGTACCGATCATTCCCTCAATTAAATGTTTGTAGTAAATATAACAAAAGTGTGGCCGTCGGTCGCGGCGCGCTATCTGCGCGCGCGCACCACAATAAAAGCTCATTGTAACTCGAGCCTCAAATACGAAATTGAATAATGCTGACCTATCCCGCGACCGCCTTAGCCGTAAATCACTAAGATATTTATGTCCCTCACCCCCCTCCTCATGCCGCCCTCTCTCTCCCAGGCTTATTCGCGTCCAGGGATATAAAATATTAAATAAAAACTTACATAAAATGGTAAGTAATTCCGATTGAAATCGAAAGAACACAGACGATGTGGTCACGCGCCTATTCTGCGGTTTACACGACTAGCTAACAAATCAATGGCAAAATTATTTTTGCGCAGGAAAAGCTAAATATTTTTGTCTCATACTAACCTAACAATGTATGGATTGATTTTTTTTGAAAAGTAAAAATAAAAATCACGTCGTATTTTAAGATTTTGATATGATATAACATATTTACACATATTCCATTGAAATGGTAGGTATTGAGAGACTAAAAGTATCCTCTCTCGGTCCTAAACATTTTTGTGACCTCAAACAATGCACGAGAAACAAAAAAAATAAAATAAATAAATGATACTAACACGAATTCCACACGGGCACATCTACGTAGGTACCTCGACGACACATTGGGCAGACACGAGGCGTTTATCTCAGAAGCATGTGGCATGTAACGCACCGCTTCCCGTAAGCATTAACTTTACTTATACTCCCTCTTATTCATGAGAAATAAATAATACTATTAGTAGGAGATACCGATTCCTGATAAAAAAGTGGGCCCGAGTTAAATGGGAGGCACGGTGGAGGCAGAAAGAAAGTAATGGAGGCGCATCGAACCGGTTTGGAGATTTTTACGAATGCAAGGCTGCTCGGCTTGGCTCGGGCTATGTGCTGGCCGCGCGCAGCACATAACATCACCGCCGGCGGATTCGCGCCGGCCTTTCTTCCATACGCACACACGCCCGTCCGATTGTCTGTGGCCCATACCGATTATTATTGTCGGCATATAACTGGATTCTACGCATGACTACATTAGGCCATTAAAATATTTGCTCTAAGAGCGTTCGTGCACTTAAGTCATTATTTGCAAAGTAAATGCATCCTTGAACAGAATGTCAACTATTCCGGTATTGGACGTTGCTTGCACGGACGTAACAACCAAATAACGTGGTCGAATCTTATCGACGTAACATCACTTAAATTTAATAAAATCAAATTGCTTTGTGTGGTATCACACTATCAACAAAATGCTGGAAGATATTATTACTTTTTATGATTTCATTGAAAAGCTCAATAGAAATATCCCCAAATATAATTTAAAATAATATAAAGCGTAAAAAAAGAATTCCTGTGATTATCTCGTAAAATCGAATTTTTTAAACGGTTATTTTGTTTAGAAAAATCCTAATGAAATAGCTAATAAAATTGTAAGCAATGAATACAGCCAACTGACCGACAGACATAATTAGTTATAGACAGTATCCACAAGAAATCATTTTTATATGTGTACTCACACATTTGTCATTTTTGATATATTTGCATAAATAAGTTGAAATAAGTATATCAAAGTCGAAATATTAGGTAAAATGTTTTAAAATGACCTATTTCCTGCAGGAAATATAACGTCGTTTGTATGTTTGTTTGTCAATACGCGCTCATGTTTGTCAAGCCATTAGACCGAGGTCGACAGTGAAGCTGAAACTCGCAAGAAACGAAGTACCTATTTGACAATATAATAAAACTGTAACATACTCGAATTCTAAATTCAAAAATTAATTTTGCCTATTGTCTATGAAATATGCCGGTTCCATATGATCGTCTAGGAATTTTGAGGTTATCATGATTACAATCATGTCAAGTTATCATTATTGGTATGGATCATTAATACAATATAAATATCACAGCAAGCCACTTTGCGAATAAAATACGTAGGTAAGTTTTATTGCCTCAAATATTTACTTTTGCATGGTAATTTATACTCTTATATGTCCTAATATGATATGGTGTTAATGAATGTTCAACGTTGAAAAGCATATCGAGTTATTACAAACTAACAAATATTTTTAAGGATATAATAACTCACTCATTTATATTATATATTTTAACAAACATGTACATGCATGACTTTACAACCTTCTTTGCTTTATTAAATGTATAAACATTCTATATCTTTATAGTTTAAAAAGTATCTGCTGAAATGACACTGCATTAGTCGGTTTGAGAGTTTAATTTAAAGGTATGATATTACCAGAACATTTAAAACTACAAATTAATTCAATAGTATTCGATAAAAGAATTATACAAAACGAGAAAAGAATTATACTTACAAAACTATCATGTGTGAGCTGTTCGCCCAAAAATTTTAACAAAGAGGAAATCATATGAATATAATTGAATGTTATATTATATGTTATGTAATGTTATATTTAACATCACGTAACACCACGCCTGTAATC
>DWMF01000589.1:0-13978 GCA_018244815.1 Parelbella polyzona | reverse complement strand
CGGTTAAAGCCGCTATTATCAACGACGAACGTCTATTTTCGTCGTTGACCAAAAATATGCGGCATATCAATGGCCATGCGAAATTCAGTAATAAGTCTATGTAATTAAACACCATTGAGAGCCCTAAATATATGTATAGTTCAGAGGTTCTTTTACCTTCATTTGAAGACTGAGGAATTTTGTTTCTTTTAACTTTGCTCACTGTATTTGTATCCTTAGGTGCGAGTAAGGTAGTTGGTGTCTATTACACATAAACATCATCTTATTTTACCTTGACAACTTCGTTGGTTGAGTTGCAAGCACACTTGCTGAGCCAGAGGTTCCGATTTTTATCCCCTGGTCGGGTACTATTGGGTTTCTTAAACTTGAAATTCCTAGTAGCGCCTTGGAGTTTGGATTTATGTTGGATGTATAGCAATAAGCTCACTCCTGTTTCACGCTCTTTCACATTCCTATATAGAGTTACATGCGTGATATTATGTTATGCGTATAAATGACCTGCAGGGACGGTTATAGTACCTATTTAAAGAACTCCATGCCTGTCTGTGTTGTACGAAAATTACGCCCTGGTACTTTTAAGACGTAAAAAAATATATACTAGGCAAGTATGCTCCATAGGCCACATGCTAGATATAAAAAATTAAAAAACTTCCTCATACCATTTTGAAATCAGAACGCGATTGCAAAAAGTCAGCACGTGAAACCAAAATACCTATCAATGTGTAGCAATTGTTTACAAATAAAAAGATTGCATCAAGTGCATCCACTGCAATACTAAAAAACATTTTTTCATGTCGTTGGTACCTTTTGATTATTTGAATAAACAACCACACCTATTGGCCATGTAGGCAATGCAACCACTCGACATGCTATGTACCTAAATGCTTACCTATACTTACCTAGACATCGGAAATTACAAACCAACATTGGGCGCGGTATCAAAATAATTGCAGTTTGCAGTTGCAAAATATAAATATTTATTTCTTGTATTTACTTATAATTTTATCAACGCGCAATATGTACACAATGGACCAATAAGACGGTATTTATGTGCGTGTTAATAATATGAACAGTTGTAGCTACGGACAAGTGATATTAAAACCAGAGACTATTATGAATTTATTTTTTTATATTTGTCACTGCACTGCCGTCTACCTCTTGTGGGATATACAGGCGTGATGTTATGTTTCACTAATTAAGCTTCCATAAAAATTTTCTATATATGTAATGGTTTATTTAAGATTCGATATTTAATTATCTATGGAATGAAAAAATTGAATCGAATCGATAGATGTATTTATACATATAGAGATTATTGGCACTTGGTGCTGTCTACCGACTGTCTGATACTACAATGCGATCCGAATGATCGTTGTTGTCGGCATGTGTCAGTTAATCGTAGTTAGAGAAACTTAGATATCAATTTCTTTTTATTACAATACATTGTGACAGCTTGGAATTGCTCGGGAGCTTCGGGCGTGGAATACATAACAGTAAATTTGAGATATATTGGAGTAGGGTTTTTTTATATATTTAGCCTAACAAATAAGCTGACGGGCCACCTGTTGGTAAGTGGTCACCGTCGCCCGTGGACACGTGCAACAAAGCGTTTTGAAGATTTGCATATATTGGCTTCCAGAAGTGTACAGAGCGTCAAATTTGACTGACTGATTGACTACAAAACAAAGATAAATTTTTGCGTAATCAGAGGTCGTTGATCCTCATATTTTATGTACAGATAACATAACATCACGTTTATATGTCCTAAAGGGGTGGACAGAGGATTGTCGTACACGGGTACGAGTCATGTCATATGGAATAGGGAATTACAATATATGTGTATTTCTTAATAAATTATTTTCCTAATGTATGTGTAGGGGTTTGTGTAAATTACTCAATTTCAACAACATATAAACGACAAGCCCACCCAGGTTTATATACATACCCACAGTAATTGTGAGCAAGAAATTTAAATGAGGTTCTATTCTTAGACGCACATTAGACAAACATTAGATGCGGGGTTAGACGGGCAACGTTTAAAATCTATAAAGTAACACGTTGGAAAATAATTAAAAAAAAGTAAGGTGAAATATAAGTATTTGTAAATATTAAAAAATAAGGAAGAATATAAATTCTATTTTGGATCATTAAAAAACACATTTAAAATTATTAAATGTATTCTAATAATTTTAAAGTCTTTCTTAATGATACAAAAGATAATTTACATTCTTCCTTATTTTTTAATAAGGTACATATTTTTCCTAATTTTTTTATTTTCCTTATTTTCTGTAATTGTTAATTAGCACAAAAAATAAATGCGTCTATTACGATTTAACGTAGACGACCTTGTCGCCCAGTTGTGTTTTAACGTACGATAAAATAAACGAGTTTTGGCTATAATTTGCCTATAAGAGTCGTCAGGCTGATGGGGTAGTCAGAATTGTCTTAAACCGGCGTGTGTATGAAGAGAATGATGACTGTAGAATGTAGCAGGTCAGGTCTATTAAGTTAAAGATATATTTTGGCACTTGGTGCCGGTTACCTATCGCTGTAAGTGACCCGGCGTAACAATATAACAATAATAATTTAGTTTCCTTACCCTTAAAACCATCGCTTTTTAATTTCCTTATCAACAAAGCCCAATAATGGATTGAAAACGCTCAACATAATGCATTTTGAAATGTAATAACCTAGCCATAAATTCAATGATAGACATGAAAGTATCAATTTGGTTGCACTGAACAAGGGCCTGACCATTGAATCTGCGCAACGAGATGTAATTGGCATAAACACCACATTTACCCCTCAGCGCACCCAATCGAACCCACTATATAGGGTCTCACAGTTGTGTCGAACGACAATCAAAGTAGTGTGGGTTTGTAAGTATCACAACATACATTTTTGAAATCTTTTAATCGTTAAGCTGCTTGAAAAAATTCAAAAGTACTTCATTATTAGATTACCTTAATTTATATCATCATTTTCCAAACAAATGAAGACGATATTAATTACGAGTCAAATTTAGAACACTATTTGACAGATGCAATTAAATGACAGTCAGCATTGTTTTACAAATTCAATTAAAACGGGTTACACGCGGAAAATTGTAAGCCTTACGCAAAAAGATTGGATATGTTTAAAAAGACGATAATAATCATAAATCAATACGTGTAGCACGGCTCATATCGATCTCCTATGCGTGAAATGTCACGTATAGCAATTTTCCCACGCTGTTCTTGAATCCAGTGTAACTTAATGTTTGAAATATTCTCAAATACACCATCAAATCTTGTTTATTGATTCACCTTCCGCATAAACTGATATGATGAGAGTTGAATGAACTGTATAGAAAATGTTATACAATCTTAAACACGCTCGCCGCTGGTAAATGGTTCGCATCAAACAAAAATATTTTTAAACTTGTTATTAGTGAAACAGTTTATCGTTTTACACTATTTTTCAAAACGTTACAGAATTACAATTATGTTATTAGACTGATATTAATTACAATCAGTGTTGACTTTGTAGGTTGAAAGGTTGATTATGTGGTACACATTCTTAGGAAAAGAAAAAAAACCTACTGGAAATTATTAGGTAACTTTAACTAGGTTGGTATTCATGACTTGAAATGCTTACGACTGTGAAAGATATTTACGACTGTGAAATATATATAAAATAAGCATAGATTGTATATTATATGATATTTTCAAGTAATACCTACTAAAAAAGCGAATTGGAAATACTAAAATGGGACTGGAAACACCGAAGCAATTCTGTATGAAATTAAGGTATCCGTCCTTTCGTACCATGTATACAAGTGTGCTGTGTATACACTAGACACAGAAGATTACAAATTTTCGAGTGTTGCCTGTGTATGGAAGCTTACTGAACTTATTGTACTGTGGCGAAATTTTGACGGGAATAATTATTTCCTTTTGGCATGTGTATAGTCCTCGTACAGTAATCTTAAAGTAAATATCTAAAAGTTTAATTAAAGTGCAACAATGTCGCAGTACTTTATCTTTTGTAAAGAACTCTGTGGAGCGTTTCTCGTGGCTTGGGTTTATATGTATATGACATACCGTCTCTTCCTGCTTATTGTTAAATTTATGTTGTCCATTGTATCTGACATTGTAACTTTAAAATTATTTTTGAACCCACTCAACGCTTATTTATATGAACTGTTTCCGTAAAGATAACGTACGTGCTTAACAATCCCTTTAAGGGCGGATACGACGTACCTATATCTTATATTTTATGACATTGGATACAATTTAGAAAAGTAATTAATATCATTATAATTTTAAAATTGATTGTCTAATAGAAATTTCTAGTAGCGGCTCGGAGTCTGGTTAGTGTCCGATGTATGGTAATAGACTCACCACCTATTCCATACGTAAACGTAACTGATGAAATTTAGAAGTGTACTACACTCCACTACCTAACTTTTCGAGGAATCCAGGCGTGATGTTAGGTTATTATAATAATGAAGTGTGTTCGTAATACTTCAAAGTAGCTGTATTTTACAGAATACTCTGTAATGTTTTTTCACAGTATCTAATAAAAACAGATTACGTTCTAAGTAAATATATTAATGTTGTTTGTTATTATTGTAAAATAGACGAGCGTTTGCAAAAATCGTCGCGTCTCTGTAGCGGCTCCGTCACGCTCGTGGCCGTACGACAGTTGGGTGATTAAAAGCGCTCCACCACCTCAGTGACTCATCACTGGTGATTGATTTAGACTGATTTGATTCAACTTTAAAAAAATAGAATTCAATGTGGATAACAACACAATTAACTTTTTGTAAAATGATTTTGTTACATGTATCTATTATTTTTGTTATATATATACAATAAATTTCGTTGATATATATTAAACATTTATGTAGGTACATATATTGAAGCATAAATTTATATTTGTATAAGTGTCACTAATGAACATCAAATGTCAATAATCGTGACTACACTCCGACTAATATGTAGCGATCCGTAGTGTATGAACTGATTGTTTGATTTCAACATACGTAAATAAAGTACCTCTAATGCGATCCGATATAGATTTTTAATGATACCTTTACGTATTATGGAACATTTTTCTGAATAAGGGTATTGATCTACTCGTATATTATGATATAAACCTTATCCATTGGTATTAGCTATAAGAAAACTACTTGACACATTACTATTGAACTTAATATAATTAAAACCAGATTAGCCCCTACGATGGTATGAAAAAATACAAACATATTTTTACAAAAAAACGGTATTTAAGCAACATACATGAAAGTGTATAAATATTGGCATACAAATAGCGGTCTTATCTTCGAACAAGCGATCTTTTTGGGGTAACCTCTTGGCCAAATATTAAAAAGTATGTAAGGTGAGTAATAGGGGTAGGAGTATAGATGTACAAACCCTATCTATTATTACATCTGTTGGTAGGGGTGTACACGTAAAAGGCAAATAGTCTATATATGTAATAAAATAAAATATTTTTTTGTTTTAGGGTGCGTTATTAAAATGATTCACCAACTTGGTTTTTCCTATTAGGAATACGTACATATAAGTACATATGTATGTATTACGGCTTAAAATGGGCGTGTTTACGAACTCATAATTAGCTGGTAACTGTTAAATTTCGATGTAACAATTAATTAATGTTACTGTATCGAAATATTTAATTAGGTTTTACATCCATAATTCAATTATGTGCCGAAGTAATTCATGTTTTTTGGGATAACCCGTCTAGTTTAGGTCTAATCCGAGGTCTCTTCATGAAATCAAGCCGATTATGGTAGATCATGAATAACACTACGTTGTTTTATGAGAAATGAACTTGTATTTTACTGTTTTAATTTAAAATTGGGCGTAATTGTCTGAAAACATGGTTTTTTCTATCTCTCAACCTTTTTTTAAGGTTTGCAATAAATATAGAGCACCTGTGTTTTAGAGATTTTGTATTGATTAATGTGCATCCGAGATGTTTTTTCTCCAATGGTACAAAACATTTGTATACAATGAAGCACAGGAAGCATTTAGTTCTAAATTCAACAGACAAGATTTGTTTACTTTTATCCTAAATAAAAGAATAAAAATAAATCGTTGTTATGGAACTTTGAATCAGATGTATTCTTAAAAGTGTTACGGAATGTCTCGAGTTCCATTTCGTCGCTTAGTTACCGAGCAGTATGAAAGAGAAACATTTCGAGTAGACAAAGATAAGCGATTTACAACAACAAGGCGTAATTTGATTAAACGTCCTTGAACGATATATCGAATGCAGAGATAGGGCAGCGCTGCGGCGATGTGCAAGTGATGCTTGTTGCATCGTGCTATCTTATCTGAACGCGTTGTGATATTTACTTTAAGTACACGCTGCTGCACTGTATAACGGATGCAACTTCGTTAATATTTGTGCGGTATCGGTCAAAATACAAACGTGATTCGTTAAATTTGAATTTGGAACGTTATTATATTTCCTATGCCAAAGAGTGTACTTCTATAATTATCTAATCCATGCTTAACCACAGACTATCATTGGCATTGTTTGCAGTAACAATAAAAAGGATCTTTTTAAGTTACTACGTTTGTAACAAATATTATATGTGTGCACCCATATTACTAAAAAGTGTACAAAAATTAATGTTTACATATTAGTAGATTATAAAAATGTAATAAGAGAGAAATAATAAATGATAATCATAATTACCATATACACTTTCTAGTATCATAACAACGATATTAAGATAAACCATCTCCAACGGTTTTACAGACAATATGAATTGAAAGCATGCCCTTTTTTAATATAATATCTTATTGAGATATCAAACTAATTATAATGTTACAGCATTAGATTTATTTATTTAATAATTGACACGATATTATATATGATTCATGTGTAGCATGATATGTGTTATAATATTTTTATTTTAGACTTCATTAAACGATAAAACAGCGTGACTTGGGAGTGGCACTGTAAGCTGTTGATTCGTATGAAATTTTAAAAAATAAACCATATGAATTATTGCCTTCCGAGTATAATTGTGCGAGTATTTCCGAAAGTAGTGTAGAAACTCATTTATTGCCGGCTCGGCAGTTTACCTGGATATCTACAATTACCCCACATCACTGTAATGATAGTTCAGTATAAAAACTGGTAAATCAATTTTAAATTCATCGTTTTTCAGCGAGGCGGCGTGATTACGGGCGCGTACTTTCGTTGTGTGTCTAACTAGTTTGTTATGTGAAAAACTACTCGGCTTTCAATTAGTCTTGTTATGTGATTATTGAGGGAGAGATTGGCACGCATGAATATAGATGTATACTAAGTATAAGGGTTTTAATTTAATGTAAAAATACATAGTTAATTGATAAACATTTCGATTTTACTATTTTTTAAGCTTGAATAATATGGTCAATAACAGATAGAACATGTAAAAATCTTTATAATAACTGTATCAAGATAGTTGAGTGTCATTGAGATCAAATAGTGACTGATAATGAATACAATCACTAATAATTCGAATCTCAAAATAAAAAAGATGGCGGCAATAGTGTATTGTGCTTATAAAGTTATAATTCTCGTAATTGGTTTGTGAAAAGTTACGATTTAATCTTCGGTTGGAAATTTAACTAAACGCTTTTTCCAACAACGTTATTCGCGATTTATCTGCTTAAATCCAAGTGAGGTAGTAGTAGGTAGGTAGAGGTGTCTTGTTTGTCTAAGAATTTTTTCGCGCGCTATTTGTTACTTTAAACAATACCCATATCATGTTTTTGCACTGTCGCTCATTCGGCTGAGTCATTGTAGATCACTCATAATAAACAGAGATTATGATAGGATTAGTCAGGGTTATGATTTGCACAATACAATCGATTTGATAAATCAAATCTATAGCAAATTTGCTAGTTATAAAAACTAAGCATGTAGGTACCTACTCGGAATTATTTCTGGATCCCATACACGTCTACAACGAGATCGTTAAGCATTATCTTTTCGACTTTTATCATTGTAAATAATATATCAATACGTGTCATATTTATCATACTTAACCTTGAACCTTAACTGGTACCTACATTTGCTTAAGAAATATTGTAACGTGTAAATAGCGTAGCATTTAATAGTATTACGTAAAGGAAAACTGTTTATAAAAACATTGTTCTATCTTTTTGTGCGTGCGTCATTGTGAGTTATAATGAATATCGATTATAATGTGACAAAAATATGTTGAATTTGATCATTAACACAATTGCAATGATTACTCACTGTTAGGATTATGGTTACTTTTACTGTTTAAATACGCAGATAAATAAAGTCTGTGTATACCTATCACGTGAGTTTGTCTCGACGGACAAGAAACCTTAGGGTTTGTTTTGTTCGAGAAATTTTAAACTTTTGTAAATATGTAGTACCTACAGACAAATAAATTGAACGAAACGTGCAAGCAACGAAATGAACACGGCTTTTTAAAGCGTAGCGGGTTGTAGAAGTGACTGACTGATTTATATTTTTTCAGAGCCTTTATGGCAAAACTTTTATTGGTGGCGCAAAGATGACAGAGTATAAAATATAAATTGCCTTAAATTATACCATATCCGAACACAGCTGTTGCAGAATCGAATGTTTTAAGATAGAAAGTGCTGCCATAAAAATATTGAAGTACTTACTCACTTGCTTGTGTTGCCTTACGTAAAAAAGTTTCTGCTCTACTGCTTGCTGATATTTTTTAACATAGACACGTACTGGCCACTACAGTGTAACAATAAATTATTGTAGTATGCCAATCTGCGTACAGACGATAACAAGATTCTCTTTGGATCTCGTTCCGCCACATATTCCTCGTCAGACAGAAAGTGTAGTTATTAAAGTTTTATCCATGTCTCTCTTAACGACGATGGGCGTGAAAGCAATTGTAGATGTATACATGCAATAAAAATAAATTATTTCTATCTAACATCTCATAAATAAAAAAAACATTTTATTGTAATCGAGGGATCTGCAAAGCTAAGATGGAAAGGCTTTTTCTAGGCATGCGTGGTCCGTCTTAGAGCGTACATATCAGCGTTATTCACGAGACGGGCTCGTAGCCAAACGTCAACCTTTGGTTTATTCTTTTTTGTAAGCCAATCAATGTTGCCCAATTTTGACAATTTATGAAGCATTACATTGTATTACAATAAATGTTAGTGCACGATACTGATACATGCCAGTACTTTTAAATGTTAAAGTGCCATAAAATTTATTACAACAAAATTAATATCGATTGTTTGTTTTATTGCCACAGCACAGCGTCCAATATATACCCGTATTATGACTATAAAAGTGTTTACTCGCATAATTTATTTATTTTAGTAAATTATGTGTAGCAATTAAAATATTTTCATACTTTATTCCCACTCCATGACCTTTATCGCCACAGTGCGCGCATTTCAATAAAAACTATTGTGAATCACAGCGGCCTTGATATCTGAATATTAATAAAAAGGGGAAATGTTACCTAAAAGCGTTGGTCGAATAGAGCGCGATTAAGCGAGCGTTACGAATAATGACTTGCGATGTTCAGTTACGAATACAATTACAATTATTCTTTATTGTAACACCGAAAGACAGGAGACGAAACAAATTTGAAGAGGTGGTAAATATACAAAAGGTGCTATTATCGTTAACAAGCGATCTCTCCACATAACCTTTGAGGTTTCAAGAATAGAAACGAACAGATGCGAGGCAGAGGTGCAAGAATATTTAAGATTAAATATCATTCGATATATCGGGGAAGGAACATATCGTTGACAGTTTATTAAGAAAATATAACATAAAGTACTTGATTAGATAAAATTAAAAAAAAACAATCCGGGATGGGTGTAACGGAATAAATAAATACATATGTCCAACCTTACAGACCACAACTTTTTTCTATATAAACATTTTCTATATATATTTTTTCTATATATACATTTATTTTTAATTCTTTGAAATACATTGTCGAGGAATAGGATTCAACACAACAACAAACAGATAGACAAACAACAAAAAACAGACAACATATGTATATGTATACTACGAGTACCTACACGTTATTAGGGGCGAACTTGAGCCTCTACGTGCTATATTATGCAGTCGTTTCGATAATTAAAAATCGTCTGTAGAATTATATATAGTGTTCCTAACAGAATAAGAGGGTATTGAAATTTAATAAGTAATAGATTTTTCATTTTATGTGTAATTATTTTTGTTATTACTTTTTATAATATATGCATATTTAAATTTAAGCATTAACCTTTTTATATATAAGTATTATAACATATGAGATAATAATAAATATTTTATTCATACACTGAAATAACTATTTACTTACAGTTCTACTTACTTTGAATTTAATGTATCTGAATGAGGTGCTGACAAGAAACTTTTATACATTTTATTTCATATTAATTAATTAGGTCCTCGTACAATTAATAAGGCCAAAAATATATCTATAAAATAAACCATTCGTAGAGTATATTGTTGTATTATATTATAAAACAAATGTACTTTTTTGCTATCCGTATTCATTACAATATGTTGTTAAGCATGCTTAATCACCACATCTCGTAATAAAATCTTCAAACCACGGTCAGTGTCTTCTAATGTGAACATAATGAAATACATAAAGGAATTTTATATCTTATTTACTAATTTATGTTATTTTAATTAATAAAAGTTGTGTATTATTGTTCGGTTTTGTATTTATAAGGTTTCGTGCAATCTGCCAACCCGCACTTGTTCGGTGTGGCAAATTGTGGCTTTACTCCGTTTCATTTTAAAAGAAGGGAGACTAATAGTGAAACTAAAAGTGTTCCTGACGATGATAATTGTATAAGTCTTGATTTAGATATAGAGATAGCCATAAATATAGAATAAGTGGAAATAATGCCATTTTAGTATACTATTATATATTCCTCTGCCTACGTCTTCGGGGATTACAGGCGTGATGTTAAGTTTTTTTTTTTTGTTACGTTTTTCTAATTCCATTTTTTGTATCTTTTTTCCTCACCTTTGTCGTTTACTCGCTCCCATCTCTTAAAGTATCTGAGGGAGAGAAGTAGCGTAACTGGTGAAACGTGGGAGTACTGCACTCCTCTATCTACGGCTTTGGGGAAATAATTATATACGTAATGTAATATTAGGATTTTTTATTATTTTCATGCTTATATTCTCCGAAGGAATAGGCAGGGGAATGTATAATAAACCCACGACCATGGAATAGGGAGTAAGCCTATTTCCATATACCGGGCACAAATTCAGTCTCGGAGATACTATTGTAAGTTCTAAGTTTAAAAAATCTAATAGTACCTGATCCGAGAATCGAACCCACAACCCTTAACTTAGCAGTTACGTTCACCACTGAATCAACGAGCCAGTCGACATATATCTAGCAAGATTTTGTAATAGCGGTTTGATCAGACACTGACTGGAATGTCTGCGACGTGTTGCTACGTATGCAATAACACGAGCCGCGAGAGCCGCCGCGTCATTTCGCAACGGTTTCCAAATAAGTTGTCCCGTTAAATTCCAATACGTCCTGAATAACTCCCAGCTGGTTGCCGCGTGGAGCCTGCAATAGTCATAAAAACGGTTGTAACTATCGTTCGGATACGAGTCGTGGATATCTTGAATTGTGTCGACAGCCGCAGCCGCTGCGGTGGGAACAGGGCTGGCGACTTTCACCGAAATAAGATACTTCTAGGAACGTTTTACTTGTATATACGAGTAGAGCAGGGTCAGAATGCATTACTTTGTTAAAGCTTTAATTTTTTTTATGATTATAATTGAGAAGATATTTCAAAAAATATTATCTAATTTTGTTCAATATTACGGCAGTAATAAATTAAACTAATAAATAAATAACACTTTGTATATGTATTTTACATTAATAAAAACAATAAATTAATTTATGTATGCTGAGTATTTTTTATATATATTTAAGAAGAGTCTGACTTGTTAGATACGTTGGACGTTTAGAATTATGGACATTTAAATTAAATTATAAGCTTAATTTAAAAATTGGTAACGTTTTCACACTTAACTCACCTTTAATATCCCACATCATGAAGTGCTCTGCCCAAATCTTGCAGTACCAAGCGTGAGAGGTACTGTTGCATAACTTAAGTTACGCAAAACCAATGTCAAGAGCGTCGTTAAGAGACAGGTCGACGTCCGACTGCTGCGTAAATCTCACGGAAACCAGAATTGATCGTTTGCTGTAGCCGAATTCCGCTGAGATCATGTAGAAATGTGTAAGGTTCATTACTTTAGTATATTTGAATCTCACGACACATATGTAAACTAATCTAATTTTAACATTTCACTCTAAAAAATGTATAATGTATTTTATTAGTATAAATTTATGTATTTCATTAGTAAAATTTATGTATTTCATTAGCAAATTTACTTAATCTCCTTTTACTTACATTTCTATTTGATACCATTTTTTTTTCAATAAAGTGAGTTATAGTGAAGATCTTAAAAGCAGGAAGTAAGTATGCAACAATCACTGTCCATGTAAAATTAAAAAAAAAAACAGTAAAAAAGGTTTCACTCAAATCTTACTATGAATTAAAAAAAATGTAATGTTGTCTATACTCATTATCTACGGATCTGACAGCCCTGGCCGTTACGCCGCATGTGCGTGCGGCTCGGCAGCGGTGTTACGTAACGCGACAGTTAGCCAATGTCAAGAGCGGGTCGACGGCCGCGCCGCCAAACATACCAACCACACCTGATTGAATTCGGATATGAGTAATGTGTACCCAAAGTTTGATGAAACACTTTAAATCCATTTCCATTGCGCATAAGTTCATTGCTCTACAATATGTACATAGGAATCGAGAAAAAAAATTGGAAACAATTAATAGTGTTACGGGTTTTCAAAACATTGGTGATATATAATTTTCGTTGTATAAACTTATTACTAGAGTGGTACAATATCAGATGCGATGCTAACAGTTAAAAACAAAGATGACTTTGGTACTTCATTAACTCGAATTTTAGAAAAGGGCTTGATATATCAGCAATTAAAGTGCACAAAAATTTGTCATTCAACACGAAAAAAAATTGAAATGGAATTATACAAAGCACATTAGACAAGTGTACAATTTGTCAAGGTTTTTGAGAAGATGAAGTATTATGTCTACAAGTCTCAAGATGTTATTCGCAAAGTAACAAAAACAAGGAAAACAAAACTTTATGCAGATATTCATTCATAAACTGATAATGAACGCGTGGTCACTGCGAATATTCGACGAAAGAACAATTCAACGAAATACATACGTCGTAATTACATATTTGTGTGCTATTTAGACACAAGATTGGTTTTTATTACAATTTTTATATTCAAATTAGCCTCATTTAAGATTTTAACAAAGACTTGTAAAACATACAAAAATTAGTTACTCTTTTTTTCAATTTTTTGATCCTCACCTACTTTTGACATGTTGCTAACGAAATTTTTACTTACTCACAAGAATGATTTATCATCATCAGTCTCTCTAAGTCCATTGTTGGATATATGTCTCCCGTACGGGTTGTCACTACTAATCCCACACTGAGCATGTTCGGCATGATTGGAAATCGCAAAGGACAACTTGTAGCAGTGCCTAAGCTGCTGCATGTCGGCGGACAGGGCATTTAACCGTGCTTAGGTAAGTTGCGGTATTCTATGACCTGCCAGGGCCGAGTTTAGACTTCTCTTACCACTCCATGGTATCTCGGGATGGGGTACGGGAATGTATTCTGTCTCCGCGTTGACACGGACAAGCGGAAATAAAACAAATATTCATAATATTTTCATTTTCTTACACAGAGTACGCCACCCCCTCTTGTGGACTGGTCTGGCGTTCCGACACTGATCCTGGCTATTGTGGCTTTGGTGATGGCGGCTACTGCGCTTTTAGCGCGATCGGCTGATAGTAAGCGACCTGTAAGGTTGCCTGGACCT
>DWMF01000588.1:0-13979 GCA_018244815.1 Parelbella polyzona | reverse complement strand
TAATTTAGAATTTCTAGTAGTGACTCGGAGTCTGGATCAGTGCCCGGTGTATGGCAATAGGCTCACCACCTATTTCATGGGACTTAAACGTAGCTGATGAAACGTGGGGGTGTAGTACACCCTCTGCCTCTGCCTACCCCTTCGGGGATTACACGCATGATGTTACGTTTTTTTTCTAAGATATATTGTGTTTTTGCAATTTTTTTTAAAATACCGAAATAATACATGTAGAATATGGATTATATTCATAATATAGCGAGATAAAATAAATAAATGCACCTTTAATTCGCAAAGATGAAATAGTGGTTTATTGAACTAAGGCACAATTTATTGAAGGGATACGGGCGCTGCGGGTTACATCGCACTGCGAATATTCTAGAACGCGCAATTTAGCTCTCAAACGGTCGGCACCTAGCCGTTCAATTTACCAATAGACTGTGCTTCGTCTATAGCGCACCGGTGCCCAGTCTACCCTCGGTTTTTGTCACATCACATACCGACCTAATGAAATCTTTTACAAGTGTATAATAACGTATGTACATAGAGACTCAATGTACTTACAATAGTAGCAAGGCTTTAGAATATGAAAAAACTTCGAGCACTCGGAACATTTGTTATGTATAATACTCAATCAGAACTAAAAAAATATTCAGTACCTAGAATGTCTTACACGTCTTAGCTAACCTTAAATTTGTAACGTCGGAAGAAAAAGCGCTTGCGAAAATTTTTATCTGCGCGCGCTAGCTTAATGTTAGTAATATGTAAATACGAAGTACTTCGATTACATTGGTTCTTAGTATATCTGAAAAAGTCTGTGTCATAAAAAAGCCGCGATATGTCACCAGAAAGATAAATTAATTGAAAATGAAAAGGTGATTTATGAACATTAGTTTAAGGCATGACATATTAGTCCTTACTAATTAATAATCCTTACTTATTAATATAATCCGACCCTGTTCGAGTCAACTTCTATAGTAGGTAAGGCGCGGTAAGGTGAAAACTAACTTTTGTTAATACAAAAAAATCACTAACAATATTGTCGTTACTACTACTGTCGAAGTAGATACTGAAGAATAACCTATTTTGTCATCTCTTAAAGTATAAGCGGGTGAAACCACCGGGCATAAGAGGTCTTAGAATGAAAATATTTTAGGTATATTATGTATTTTTTGATATTTTATGTGTGGATGAGCGTCCACTATCGATATCGCTTTAAATAATAACAAATTTGAATAAGATCATAAACAAATATTAAGCCATTATTATAATTATTAGTATAACATCATGCCGGACCTATATCGCTATTCTTAATAACCGGCGCGCTTTTTCTACATATTTTTAGGCCCTTTTATACACTGATCACTTCGTTGGTAGAATGATTGCAATCGCGATTACAGATCGAGAGTTCCTGCGATTGATCCCCGTGTTTGATACTATGGGATTTTTCTAACTCAAAATTCCTAGTAATAGGTCGGTGTATGGATTTGCGCCCGGTGTATGATAAGAGGAACCACCTACATGATGGGACGTATAATTTAACTGATAAAACGTTGGAGCCCCCCGTCGGCCAGTAACTAACCTATTAAATAAAATAGCTGACAGCTGTTAAGCACATTTTAGTAAAAAAACTATTTTGAACTTCCACAAATAAGCTAAAAAAAACTATTTTGAAAAAATAAAACTACTTTGAACTTCCACAAATAAGCAACAATCGATATTATGTATTTGTGCTGCACAACAAATATACACATATTAAGATTCGATGGAAAAATACGACGGGAAACATTGCCAAAAATCACTTAATATTTCACCATTTTTATTTGAATGCTGTGACATTCTGTCAGTGAAGTTCGCCGAGATAAAATATTCATGTCACATTTGCACGCAAATTCAGACGATCAGCGGACTGTGAAATAATGCAAACACGATAAAGTTATGACATCTTCGGCGGGATTGGTGTCGGTGGCTGCAATTTATCACGTTTCATTCATTTTATCCACAATAGTTTATCATCCGACCGTGGTATAAAAGGATGATTTGCTTTTGAAATTTTAAATTCGAATCTCGTGGGTTCAACGGACACTTTTTACAATCTGAGCTACGGACGGACTGAAATATAATCTGATTTATCGTAGCATTTTTATAATAAATCGTCTTTTTAAATAGGTACATATTATTGTTGAAATATAAAAATAATAAAATAGTATACATTCATATCCTACACTATGTACTTCTAATCTTATAATCTTTGATAAGTACATAATACAGATACAATCACCTTGCACCTGTTTTCTAATTTTTTTTTCTACCAAACGAGCATTAATTATTTACTGGTGCAAATAATAAGTTCAATAATATATCAAATTATTTTGATAGTAATTAATAATAGCAATGGATGTCGACGGCAACATCCGATAGATCTGCCTTAAAATCTGCTTTCTTCTTCTAACCGATTGACCAAACGTGCTAAGTGTATGCAATAGATTGTGGGTTTTCTAGTAAGAGTAGTAGGTACTGATGCTATGGTCAAATCAACTTAATATTTTATGATGAATGATAAACAAATGAACTGGTGTTAATGTCCTAATACTGTAATAGAATAAGTGAAATATAATAAGGCTTTAACTGTTAACAATCGCTGGAGAGTTTTCAACCACAGAATGGTTTACTCTAGCTAGTGATTCATAGCAATCTGCATTTTCAATTTGTATAACTTTCAGCGTTTCTAATTTGACGATGCCGCCACAAACATATAAAGGACCTTTCTAGTACCTTGTGGTGATTATTCGATGAGAGGATCTTTGCGACCAGCCATTACACAGTCGATAACATTAAATCCGTTTCTGTGTCCTGCAGCCCGGTTCTGAATATTTTATAAGAGTTTGCTTTCATTCCTGCCATCGATCAATCTTTATCCAAAATTGTCGGTTATCTGTTCGATAAGTCAGAATGAATAAAAGAAGGATTACAAAAATTAAAATAACCGGATTGGAACTTAGAAAACTACATTTAACTTGACGAGTTTCGAATAAACATCGAATATTAAGTTTGGTCACAACTGTTATTTCACTACCTTTTCAAAACAAAGAGAGCATACAAGACAGAATTGGAACCACTTACGTAATTGGCTAACCATTTGCCATTAAATATTCAGAAGTAAACATTCATCACGCCTGTATTTACCCGAAGGGGTTAGGCAGAGGACTGTAGTAACAGTAACCCTCTCATTCTGTAAGGCTACCTATATCCAACCATGGTACTATAAAAGGGTCGGGAATACAAGTATACCAAAGTGCATGTAACAGAAGTAAACAAGAGACATCGACCTTATAATTTGTTTCATCCAACTTAAAGCACGCCATTGTATTTTCATCAAAATACAATGTCTTATTAATATCTAACTGTATCAAATTGTCTGGAAACAGCATTATTTACCAATGCTACTTTTAATTAAACATAATTTAATGTTCCTTTTTATCTTTTTATTAAATTAAATTTTCTTTTTTACGTTTATAATTTCACGACATCTATTTTAATATCACACGAATATTAAATAAGTTACATCAAAGCGTTTAATTTTACATCGAATTCATTAACAATATTACTTGACTTCACATCAATCAAATTTATGAGTTTTTAATTGAGTTCAAGTGAAATATGTGATATAAAACGCGCAGGGTCAGGCAAGTGATCAATAAATGCGCGTGTTGATACGACATATGAAAACAATCGGTTAAAAGCTGTAAGTGATCATTGAATTACAATTAAATAATGATTACTGACGTTTGTAGTTCTATTATTTTTTTGAGGTTAATTAATTTGATTTTTCATTTTACAAAATTGCATATAACTTCTACAGAAAGCTGCAACCAATGTACAAACGATCTGTGAAGGACAAACAGTTTAAAAAACTAATGTAACATACCTTAACTATGTCTATAGACAGATAGGTGCCTACTTATATTTGTGTACCTATACGTTTATCAACTGGTCATAATCTAATTCCTTTTTGAACTATAGTTGGGCATGGATTTGTGTGAATCCAAGACAATCTAGGCGTTTTTTGCGGACTGTCAACCCTCTCTAAGCATTCTCTCAACCCCAATTCTTATGGATATACCCACGTACTCAGCCACGTGAACGTCGCCATGATATTTATTTTTAATTACAGTATGTGCAGATCACAGTATCGCAGTATGTACAGAAGAGACCCGCGTCCCATGCTAATGTTGACGATGATATGTACTCTTACTTACCATCACGTTGCGCGTCTCGTGCTAGACTACTAACAGCAGTATAACTTATATAAATAATCAAAAACGAAAACCAGCGAAAAATAGTTACAGTATAAATAAAGAGAATTAACTATTCCAAATTATTTAGAAAGCTTTTTGATTGCGAACACCGTCGCGCGCCAATAGTTCTACACTACCTAATGGATTGAAAACACTAGTTATGCCCGAGTTCAGCTCCTTTTTCCTTTTTGAGTTCAAAAGTACTATTTCATTCGTGTAACAAAATATTGACTACCGATTGTATTCGTAAATCGTTTTTACGCAGTATATTATCAATTACGGTTTAATTTGACAATCCATTTGGTATAACGGTCATCGCAACGGTCTACCGCACTTAGGGCCCTGGATTCGATTTCAAGCCAGGTAGATATATGAATGATAAATTTTATTGTCTATCCTCATTCGTATTCATTGTACGATACTTTCGTCTGCGTATATATACTTGACCTAGTCACACCCACTGTCTCCCTAGGATGGTACTAGAATTGAAGTAATTGAGGAAATTAAGGAATATTTTTACTTCAAAGTAAACTCGCATATTGTATTATTCCAACGTCCTTTCAAATACCATTTTCCTTTGTGCAGCTGAGTGACCTATTTTGACTGACATGTTTTGGGAAGCCAGATTCAACCGTCTTCATGGACACGTTTTGAGCTTAAGCTTAGACAGACCGATGCTTATTCCATAGCGTAACGGTGGCTGTACAATCTGTAAGTCGATATTGACCTGGAATGTCTCAATACATTGTTATGTAGTTACATATCTAGCTAATAAATTAACATGCATATTTGGTTAACGATGAGTGAGTAACGAAGAAGAAGCACGTCAAGCCAGTGAGGAATAAAATGTTTGATCTCTCTTTCGATTATACAATTTTTTGTATCGCAATTTAAAATAGCTTAATTAAAGAACATTATTTTAGTTGTTTAACTGGTAAATGGATATCTATTAAGATGTCAAGCTAAGTGCAGGATGCGGGGCACTTACCTCGAACCTTCGAACAAATGCGCCAAACGGACGCCAACAAACTCCCAATAAACACTCCTAGTGAAACTTTCCATTATTTGACGCAACATCGTAACACTGCAATCTAAATTATCGTTCAGTTCGGAGCTAACTAATTAGCTTTAGTGCCCGTAACTCCGTCCCCTCCGTAGTGTAACGACTCTTGTAATTTAATTTTTGCCATGATAGCATCCACGTAAATCGCCGACCCGTGCCCCCACGTCGATAAAAACTTTCAAAACTTGTTAGCCGATCGCAATTGCGTAATATAAATTTGTCGATAACCGTAGGGATGTTACCAATTAGTATTCCGATGAACGATCATCGCTAAAATGAACTTTCCATTTCGATAATGTAGTCACAGTGAAATGAAAAGTTCACTTCAGAATGTACGTAGATAGTAACTGCGGATTTATATTTTATTCTTTAAAATATCTCACCGCAGTTATAAAAGAGAATTGTATTTCCATCGCTTTGCTCGTCTTCAGTCATATATTTTACACCGCATGGAATTTAAACTTTAACATAGTATTTCTTTATTGTTATAGGCCATACATTGGCCACATAACATTGGACAGAGTCAGTCACAGTTATTCGTTGGTGGTCAGAATCATAAGCAAAGAAGAAATGGTTTCGTACTGGCTAGGGGAACGTCTACCTAAAACGGACAATAGCATGTCGGATAACGGACAAATCAACCTACATGCATATTAAAAATCTTAAAATCGCAGTCAGATTTCAACAATAATTGATTAGTTTCGTGTACGATAAAATTAGGGTTTTCGACCCATTTGACTTCAAGCATTCGCCGTAGCAAATGTTTGTAATCGATGATTGTTACGTCAGTCACATGTAACAATAATTCTCTCGGCTGCGGTCGCTTTATTTATTCAAGCTGCGAAACGCGCATTGGGTAATACATGGAAATGCACTAGCAATTAGACGCATTTCTCATTCATTGTAATGCGTCACAATAAGGGTTCAACATGCATAATTTATTCGAGGGAAGTGGAGTAACGGATGTGATAAACACGACATTCGCATGCCGGCTGCGAGTCGAAGCCTCCATGTTAATTTTCCACGTTGCCGCTAATGCCAAAGTAACACACAAGTCCCCAAAACCGAAGACGAAAACATTGATTAGGCGAATTAAGCCAGACGTATTACGAAATAAAACTAGGGAAGCGCCTTAACAACAACAAAGTAATCCCACCCTTCGCTATTCATTTATTATTCGTGACATTGCTATGGAAAACAAATGTTACTTGGCTAAACATCCAGCGTTTTGTTGGAAAATCTAATGTTTGCGAATTAGTCGCACCGTAAGCTCTTTAGAGGCTGTTTTTTATTACATAAAAATCGCAAATGGAACAAAATAAATTGTTTTCTTATCAACTAAGTTACCGGGTGAGAATTTACTCGTAAATATTGCCTCATAGAAATACCTCCATGGCCAACATCACTTGATCTAACTGGATTTCAACCCTTTAGAGATACGTTTTCAATAAGGTTACCTTGACATCTATAAAGTAGAAGTCAAGTACAAATATTAGGCTACACAAGTGAAACCAGATATATTTACTTAGGTTATTTATTACTATGTTATTTACTTAGGCGGATAAGAATTTGAAGTCGACGGGTGTTAAATGTACATGTTATGTAATTTTGTCCTTCATTATGTGCCTAAAGTATTTAATGTATTGTAAGCGTTACATCACGCCTGTAATCCCCAAAGAGTCTTTGTAGTTTAGTTCATTTCTACCTTTCACTAATTGCGTTATTACGTCACACTATTGAATAAGTAGTAAGAATATTGCCAGACTCAAAGCTACTAATAGAAACAACATAAAAATTCAATAGTACCCGACCCTGGAATAAAACCCAAGACCTATCGATCGGTGGCCGTGCTTACAAACACTCGACCGACGAGGGAATCATGTATTCTCTGCATGCTAAAACGTGCTAGTGATTATATTATAGATTGGACTATGGGTGTCAAGGAATGTGTGGAGGCAATGGACAGTGTTGATCGTTGCGATGTTACTTCACTGCTGCTATTCGAGCTTAAGTTACGGTTCCATTTTATGCCACTATGTATTTATGTTTATCTCTATAGTCAGTTTATTCATTGGATTAAATTTATGTATGATTTACTTCTTTCAATTAAGTGGTTAGTATTTTTGGAAGACCGTATATTTTGAAGACACTGCGTCAATATTTCATATTAAGGGATTTACTTCACAAAATAAAACATTATTTTAATGTACATAATAATTTCACATTTTTATTCACACTTTCGCTGGTCGGAAAGTTTGATTGTCGACTCCGGCAGAAGTCTGGCGCGGCAAGATTAAAGATTGATTTTAATTTGAACAGCTTCCTTTGAATTTCAGAATTAATATACTTCGTCCAGCAACGGCTGCACAGTCTAGTTATGCTTGCCCGTCTGAAGGAGAAACATTTGAAGCAGAATTTTCCTTTGAAATTTTTAATCTATCAGAAGAATTCAATTTTATAGAAAATTAACTTGGTGTGAAATTAAGTTTGAAATGATTGGAAGCAATTGCGTTTTTTATAAAGGGTACACTGTAAAACAATGAGAAGAAAGTGTCGATATATTATGTAGTTCTCCAATATTTCACAATGTAGGTATGTTTTTATGGTACGCTCTCAGAAGCAAGTAAATTAAAATATCTCAATTAACATTGTTTTTCAATAACTTTTTAAAATAAAAAGCCTACAATTTTGCACATTTTATATAAACTAATAATTTAAATGTCTCTATTTTAGAAGAATTTCGAAATCAGAAATATATAAATTTCCATAAAAAATAACAAAAATCAAATTTATAAAAAATAATACAGTTCTTTAATATAAAAATGAGCTTAAAACAGAGGTATACTCACATATTGTCTGAAATAATATAAAGCTAACGTTACAAAATTGTAAAAACACATATTTGGCTTCTCAATTTACATTAAAAAGCTCCCAAAGTATCTCTGAATTCCGCGGAGCTGGGTACTAGATTAGCGTCTCCAAAAAGGAACGGGTCTGTTTGTTAACACAAATAAACCCTCGATTGAATGCTTACACAGATATATAAAGGTAAAGATAAGATAAGAAGTAATATTTTTGTACTGTATTCTTGTTCATACTGAAAGGGCTTTTGTTATTTTTACATATTTTTGCTGTGGAGGATTGAAGTAAAATATTTACATTAAACTTAGGTTACCATTAATTTCAATGAATTAAACGGGACATTTTTAAGACCAACATGATAACAAGCTCGTGAAGGCACAACTCAGAGGAAACATCATGATCCCTTTTCCATGGATTTATTACGAAAGAGAAAGCGACATAAAAAAATATCAAAAGAAAATTATATTCAGATATAAAATAGATTTCCATCCTATATTCATACCGTGAGAAGTATACTGGTACTGACACAGAAGACTTTACAACTTCATTCTCAGGATATATGTATATGTGATAGACAGAAAACTTCTGTTCAGGTTTTTCATCTTACTGTTGTTGAAATATGTGTGTACTTATTAAATCAATACTACGATTGATTAAATATGTAAATGCCTAATTGATATCCATTGTGGTGAGGTCGCTACGAAGACTCAGTCTCTATAGCCTCCACTGCAATCGACAGGAGCTGATGATAAACCGAGGATGGGATGGATGATGGGAGGGTAAGTACGAAACTAATCGGGATATCCGAAAAAAAACATAATTCTCGTCGATACATATTTATTCATATACGGATACAAATACTCATGAAACGTTTTATAGTAAAATTAAAAAATTCATTCCAAAATTCATTCAATCATTTTAAACGAAAAACAATCATTTTTCTTGCTTTTATATTAAATTCATTTTCCGTTTGTTATTTCGCCATTCAGTTCCATTAGAGCAGCGTGCTCTCCAGTACTCTGCAGGCCCGAGAGGAAAGAGAGCCGTACCCACCAAAGCCACATTAAAAAGGTTGAAGCCAATGAATAAGTATATACACATATATAAGTCCTTTGTACCGTACCTAAAAGTAGTGATAAGTTAAAATAGCACAGCTGCATGAGAAAGTATTTTGATCAAATGTTTTCAAGCGTTTTTCGAAACTGCGGCTTTGTTTCCCAAAACGCCACCTGTAGATCAGTTGTCAAAGGTGCAGAGATGATATCCGCCAGTTTATTGAACATTTTTCCACTCCTCTGAAATACTATCTAGAAGAGAACGATGTAAGCGCTGTAATAAAAGAAACATAAATATACACATACTCGACAACATAAATGATATTTACAATCATGCATTATTTTTACATATATTCAATAATTATATCTTCGTGCTAGATCATTTACGGATTGGCAGAAAGCAAACAATATCTACTATCCATCAATCCTTACCGACCTGGCGTGCTCTTTGTACATTCATATTTCCATACATAAATTCATTTAAAGATTGCTTAGTAGTCATTTGTACCGCAAGTATATATCAATTGAGGGAACATTGTTTGTATGTGATGCTTTGAATCTGTTCGAGCAAGTTTTCGCATCTGCGCTCGCCCGCATATGGCCGAATATTTATCTCTGCGTCTTAGTTTAAGCGGATTATTGCTTCTCTCGATCGCATTGTGTAGGACGGCCGTGTAAGCATACGTATGTATATATATGTTCTATTGTAAATACTGTTGTTGTGTTATGTAATAATTCTCTTCACCTCACCTAAATAACTACTACACATATACTAAATGGAGTACCTGACACTAACAGTCCTATTTCTGCAGTCCTCTTCGAGCTAGGTTACGGATGCCAATGGACGGTGACTGCCGTCTGCTGGATTGCTGCTCTCCTCACCTAAAAAGAAATAGTAGAAACTGGATTCATCTGAACTAACACCATTTATAACGGCTTATGAGGTATTTTTGAGATTTTGTACGTTAGTTTACTGGTATGCTTTAGTCGATACACTTTTGCTCACGAGTATCTTGTATATACATCGCGATTCGTTGATTTCACATGCTTTAGAGAATAATATTTATAATTTTAAGTCGTAGTGGTCTCCTAACGATTTTTTCTTTTATCATTATAGGACATTAGTCATATGAAAATAATGCGCAACGTGGCCTACAGTTCTGTAGACGTCACAGCATATAGTTAGAAATAAATACATATTATGTAGATGTGACACTCGCTATGTAAAATATTCAGTCTTGCAATAACTTGAACCCCACGATGTTCTACCTTGCCGCTTAGCATCCTACTTTCAGAGCCCATATCGGTGAATTTGGTCTACAGCATCAATTCCCTTTGGGCCACGATAAAAGACCTCAATAGCGTAACTGAAGACAGCAATCGTATGGCTACATATTTTGTAACTTTAAATTACATGCAAATAAAATATACCCAACGACAGCCTGTTTATAGAAATTTCTGGTAATATATCTGTGTTCCGTTAATTTGATTTGGAAAATATGTCTTGAAAATGTAAATGATAACCCCTATTACCAACAAACACTACGATTTTTTGGCAATCCGGCCAAATTGAATAAACTTTTATTTGGCCCAAAGCCAGTAAATTGTCATATCAAATTTTAATTATTGCTTTGTCTTAGTAAACTAACGGTGTAACGTATGTACTTAATAAGAATTATTATTACTAGCTGTGCCACGCGACTCCACGTGCGTAGATAGGTATAACTTAAAAGAAATCCCCGGCAGATAATTTACAGAACATTAACAGAGGCAATATTTAAAATTATATTTTTGTGTGAAATTTATATATATTTTTTTAAATGCATGTCATCGCGAACCGGACATGATACATATGTATATAAAGCCGCGGACTTTTTCTATATCTACTAGGAACCAAAATTTTTGTAGTAGGTAGGTAGGTACACCATATATCCCTAACCGTTAGGCCAACACACGCGTATACGAGTAGGTAAAGCATTTCAGTAACGTTTTTTCTTTCGACTTACTTTACAAACATAACTATTTAAGACTGTCTAACATTTGTAACATTAATATACAGCATTTCTCATGAATTTAGCAGCAGTATACGAAAAAAAAACGTTTTAAATCCGACCGGTAGTTTCAGAGATTAGGAGAAACAACAAACAAGACACTTTCAGCTTTATTCTATTATAGCATAATACAAATAATATATAGTAAGCCTTTCCATGATTAAAGACAAAGGGAAATAAACCTGTTATATATAAGTGATTACAATTTTTTTTTATTTACAATTCTAACCTATTTTCTTCTCGAACTTTGCATCTGAATATATGAAGATATATTAAAAATGCAACATAATTTAATAACGGACTTTGTTATCTCTGTTCACCTCTCAGAAATAGGATCTTTAATTAAAATATACCTCATAATAAAGCTACACCAAGACGACAAGTATTATGAGAATAACACAGCTAATACTTAGAAGAATCTGAACTTCGCTATCCATCTTTACAGGGTCGGCCAGCGTCAGCAGCCGCTGCTGAAACCGGGAAGTAATTAAACTTGCTACTCAACTATTATCTGTCTACTCTGGAGTCACGAACTTCATCCTGTCTCGGATGTGGAACTTTTCACACTGAAATTAATCCTTACTTCAATCCGGCAATCTTTGCTAAACTGTTTGAAAGTTGATAGCATTCGTGTGCTTATCTTATGAAAACTTGTCATGTCTTGCCGTACATGTGTGTTATTTTAAAACATTGAACTGCTTTTGTACTCGTGTATGAGTATATTTTGATATAAGGCATAGTGATTGCAGTCTTTAATTCAAAGTAAACAACATTATGTTCAAATAAATCGTTAAAATAAAGAAAAGTTGTCTCCGTAAAGGACCAAGCTCTGTAATTGGTCTGCGTGGATAGATATGGCCTTAACAATTATATATCTAATATATATAAGAATTGACAACAACGAGTACAAGAGCTGATAATGAATAATAACCTATTCCGTGGGACGTATAATACATATATGTCGTAAAATGTTGGGACACTTCACGCCTCTGCACACCCCTTCAGTGAAATACAGGCGTGATATTACGTTTCTGATAACAATGATAGTACTTGATTCTAATCGAAGAGCTTCACGGCAAATAAACCTGTATGAAAGCCCGTAACAATGCATATGAACATAAATTTAACTTAACTTATCAAAATCTAAACAACAGTACCTACATAAATTTTACTATAACTTCATATTTTGTCTCCCTTATTCCCTGATCAAAAAGAACAAAGAACACCGACTAATCTACACCCATAAAAACTGTACATTTATATTATTAAAAACGAGTCAAAGAACATTACTTATTTACTATTACTATTTATAAATTACTATAAATAGAATAGTATCGTATAGTATAGGATTTTAGTATCAGATCAACTAAAATCTTAACGACAATTACAAATAACAAAACTGTCTCGGTTAGAATTTATATATTATGTTTAACAGATAATTGGTATTATTATTCCAATGGACAAGACGGACGTAATGTTTCAGTCGCAGTGAATAGCAAACCTAGCTCTGAGCTCCTGTCTCAGCGTTACATCCAGCTCAGCATAAAGCTCTCGTGTACGTCAGAATTGAATCTAACTCAGCTCAGTACGTTTATCCCCGTATTCCTTGTCGCAGCTGGCTAGACAAGTATTCAGCCAGTTCCATGTGCCACAACCGATTAGCCATACTCGAGCTCGCCTCAAACTGGTGCTCGTGTGTGCGAGCGTAACAAGTCGAGGTGAGCTTGGAGCTAAAACAGCTCATAACCTTGTCAACCACTGGAATAGATAATACAGACGTACATGACGAATAGAACCAGGATTTCAATGTTCATAGTTTCTTACGAAGAATGTTTATAAATTTAGAAGAAGCAAGTTAGGTTTGCAAGGAGTTCGATGCTCTCTGCCCACCCCATGAAGGACCCGAGGTGATGATATAATCATAATATATTGTCATAAATCAGCCCATAAAAATAAAATGAATATGGATAATAATTGTGTTACATAATAATACGAGCATGACAAGTGAGTCGCAGCAGACTTGACCTAAAATGTTCGGAAAAACCTCGTATAAAGCAAATAAAAATAGGAGCAAATTTCCGATAGGACCGCAAGCAAAGCGGAAATTCCATTGGAAATAAGTGAAAAGGAGCCATGAAAATCTTGCCTATTACAGGGCCAGAGTTGGCGGAGGAGTTCACATTGAATGTAAATGAGAATCAATTTGGCTAATTACTACGTCGCCAGCAGTGCCACGTAGACTCCAATCCGATAACCGTTTGGGAAAGCGAAGCAATCTATGGCTTATAAATCTGCATAAGGATAGGGTCTTTTAATATTCAAAACACAATAACGCGGACATACATATATACACCTAATTTGCTCTTAAACGATTAAAAAAGCCATTTCCGTAAAACATACAGAATTCTTTGCCCGTTTTATCTTTTACATCGGTGGTACGTACGTACGACTGTAAATTGAATTATTTTGAAGATAGACGCGAAAGTGTCCGCAATAAACTCGACGATAGATGGTAATTGAGATAACCAAGTGTGATATTGAGACGAGCGCTTGCTCCCACAATTTTGGTACATGCTATTAGACTCCGCAATAAACTCGACGATAGATGGTAATTGAGATAACCAAGTGTGATATTGAGACGAGCGCTTGCTCC
>DWMF01000587.1:0-13981 GCA_018244815.1 Parelbella polyzona | reverse complement strand
CAAAACACTCGGTAAACTCGATTATCTAGTAGTGCGGCGACTGGTACGACGCGTCACGCGTGATCAGTTGCTGACGCGTTACTAACCGGTTGGTGAGCAGTCGCGAAGTGCGCGCATCTCGTAGGAGAATGAATGTATGGGCGGTGACGCCTAAATTACGCGTTAGTAGCAGTAGTAGTAGTAGTGAGACGCCTTAGTCAATCACCTTACCCGTCTACGGGACAGACCACATCATTGACAAAGACAGCTGCTCGTGTTGTGACGATACCGACTGATAGATTTGAGTGCAACTTACCAGCCTTGTATTGGTATTTTGGTTGCAAGCAGCGCTTGGGGATGCGCAGGTGTGCGCGTCGTAAGCGCACGCGCACGCGGCCTGGGCCCTCGGTGCTGTCCAGAGCCCATGGGCTACATGTGCAACTCTCGTGTTTCACGTCATTTGCTTCATTTTGATAAGATCATATTGCTTGAATAATTTGAGTGCTTTTCTAATAAGTGTGTTTTACAATGTAACATCACGCCCGTAATTCCCGAAGGGGTAGGCAGAGAAGTATAGTGCCCCCTCGTTTCACCAGTTACATTTACGTCTCATGGACTAGGTGGTGAGACTATTGACATACGTCAGCCACAGATCCAGACTCCTAGTCACTACTAGAAATTCTAACTTAGAAAATTCCAATACTACGGGACCCGGTATTGGAAGCCGAGACCTCGCAATCGGCAGTCGCGCTAGCAACCACTCGACCATCGAGGCAGTCGATTACTATTATTATTTTTTTATAACTTTTATATGATACCTTACCAAACCATCTCTTGGGTCACTAACAATATTGAAATTGCATAGTAGTTACTCGGCATACCCGAGTCCTTCCTGTCTATCTGCTAGGCATTAATATATAAAATAATAACATGTCATTATGTCTGTATATTAGGAAAAAATTATGAAACAGTCATCTAATCAAGTTTAGAGGACGGTATACCTATCTGACATATCTGGGCCTTCTTTCGCTCTAAAACTCCGAGCTTCTAACCCCAGGTATTTAGCTTTACCCTCTGGTAACTCTAACATCCATTACTCTCGAGACTTCACCTTGGATTCACTGAATGGTTGGCCATCAATGCTCTTTATTTTCATTTCCAAAGCACGTTCTTCCAAGCGCTGGTGAGCATCTGACAATTTTGTATCCATACCAGCAGGCAGCGGCCCAATACCTTCATCTTCATCTGAACTCTCATATTCTATAACTTCACTACTTCTTTCTGCCAGTACCTTCCGCATGTCCTCAGGTATTGATGGTCCTGGAAAACAAAATCCATGTAGGTGTATATTAACTTACTAATCAACATTTATAATTATTTCCTCATTATGTTATGTTACCTATATTTTTGGACTTTAGTGTTTGCGATGACTTCTCATTATCTGGTGAAGAGCTTGTTCTGTAACGTTTAGCTAAATGTGGAGGCAAGGCTGGACCACATACATCTTTGTTAATCTTGTCTTGAGAGTTTGTGTCACTTCTGTTTGAAGACCGTTTTAATTTGTGTCTTAAATCTGATGGATCTATATCAATTTGATCAGATTCATCACTTAATATTTCTCCTTCTTCACTGCTGTCTTTTTGGTTACATTTTTGTGTTGATGTAACCTCCGTAGTGTCAGACAAATTAATGGTTTCAATTTTCACATTATCTTGTATATCAGTTGTACTGCTGACTTCAACAGATGTGTCTCCTTTCTCCTTATCTGACTTTACACTTTTCTTTTTGTGTTTCTTCTTGTGTTTTTTTCTTTTAGTTTTGTTTAGTTCCTTTTCTAAATTTAAAAGTTTTGCTCTGAGCCTCTCATCATCGGAAGAATCAATTTCACTTGATTCTTCTGATTTGGCTTTTAACATTGTAGGTATCATATTGTAATAAGATCCAGGTTGAACTTCAACAGATCCATTACTATTTTCATTTTCATCAACAACAATAGGACTACTAACTTTTCGTACTTCGGAGGCACTAGGTTTATGAATTTCTGAACGCTTTTCTTTTTCAAGCGATGATGATTTTCTTTCTTTTACTTTATGATCAATTCTTTCCACACTTCTGTGTCTTTTACTGAATATACTTTTTACCTCTCCTTTAATATTACGAACTGATATGGGAGATTTTTGATGTCTACCTTTTACAATTTTGTTTCTATCCCGGCTACTACTTCTATGATCTAGCACCTTTGACCTACTATTAGATTCCCTATCACGTTTTATTCTGTCATGAGATCTTCTTGACTTACTTCTATCACCTGAGTACCTTCTTCTCGCTGGTGAATGTCTAGAATGTCTGTGTCGATCTCTATCTCTAGATCTCCAATCCAAATCATTGTGGTCACCTCTTTTTCTTTCAAAATCCCGGTGATAACGGTCATTACCTGACCTCCCGGTTCTTCCTGTTGATTTTAGGTCCTCTTTTCTATTTGACCGCTGTTCTTGATCATCTCGAGGCTTAGAGAGACATTTAAATCGTCCAGTCTCTGAATCACTGCTTGATTCATCAGATAGCATATTTGTACCTAAAACCAAAGAAAAGGGTTTAGCTTATTTAGGTTAAAAAAAAATTACCAATCTAGTATTAGTGAACATTTATTTCTCTATATACACTTTATATACACACAAGAATATTTTAATCTTAATAATTATAACATTTCTAAGGCCACTGACTGGCATTAAAACATTTTGGCAATTTTTTTAGCACTGTAGCGTATCGATTTGAGAATTCCAGCTGTCGGTATACCCTTTAAGGATTGTCTAACACTTGACTGCCAGACCAGATCTTTTAGAATTTGTCTAAGTATCACAGCACAGTCTATGTCATAGGCAACTGCTCGTAGGACATCCTCCATATCCTGCTGAGGGCCTCCATGATTCCAAAATTTCACTATTCTTTGTTGAGGAATCATTGGCAATTGCATGAGGTGGTGCAGCTTAGTCTCCGGATGTAGGTCTTGATGGCACTGTGTATCTCCCATTGGGAAATCTACATAGGCATGGAAATGTTGTAAGATAGGCCTATACAACTCACGAAAATTGAGAAGCTGGGGTTGCACAATATTCCTCACTTTATTTTTATTCTCTCCAAATGTCATTCGGAAGTCACCGGCATAACTCAAATTAGTAATAGCAAAGTAAAAGTCATATTCAGAAAAGGTTTCCGGTAAAATAAGAAGGGCAGTATGTACAGCAGACCTCAAGTTAGATTGCAGAGCACTTTGGAGCTGTGAACTGTTTGTCTGTTTGATGATCTCGACAGGCTTATGCAGTCTGCCAGCCAAATACAAATCATTCCAGTCTAACAGATCAGCAACCAAGTCTTTTTGTGATACTACACCATACTTGATAGTGACGTTCTCTTCTTTCAGCTCCACTAGGGTGTTAAAGTACACTTTGGCGCCCCAGTTCTCCTGAAACCTTGCAACGAATCCTTTTCCCAAATAGCGTAACGCAGAGTAATGTGACGGATTCATCTCGATGTTAGCGCCGTGCCACCTATGCGAGTTGTCCACGCAGTAGATCAGATCGATCATGTTATGCTTTTTCTCGTTGCCTATCTGCGGTTTCACAGCTGACCCATAAGCGAAACAGAATGTGAAGTTTTGAGGGAATTTCGACAGTATTCTATAATATAACGGTGAGATATCTCTCGCCACTCCAACCGCCTTTGCAGCCGTTGAGGCCATGCTTATATTTACTACTATGAATCAATAGAATAATCTTCTGACCTGCGGAAGTTACTTCATAGGGATGTCAATCGACGTATTACGTTTCTCGTGTAGTAAAACCCACTTACTTAGTGCTGATGCTATAAAATTGTTTATTTGAATAACCCAACTGATTATTAATTCATGAAATCCTCAGAAAATAACCATTAAATCACTCCTAATCACAATGATCTCCAAGCGTCATTTGAAGGATACTCATTGCTTTGCATTACCATTGATTGCGCATATTTTGTTCTGTCTTAGGGATGTCAAAAATGTCAACTACATTAATATAAAAATGGAAAACAGTACCGAGTTGTAAAGCGGTTGGATCAATAATTATTTATTTATGTAAATTACTTGTAGAATAAAAGTTAGTATTAATTTTTATGAATAACATACCGTTTCGTGTCATAAATTACGTAATTTATTGAAACAACAAATATAATACAAAAATCAGATTCATTTTCATTTTAAAATATTGACAGTGATATTTCTACAAACTATATTATTCAAAAATATTTTGTCACATTTATTTAATTACTGTGCGCTATAATCATTTGTGGAAATAATTTCTATTATGACAGCTCAAGTGCACTATTAATACAAATAAAGGCTTGTAAAAATTACTATGGCTCCGAAAAGAGCGGTTATAGGTATTTTAACGATGTTTACAGACTAGTCTTATAATAAACAATATAATACCTTAATAGGTATTCTATTTTAAATGAGTTCGTTTTAGATGATTCGACATCCTTAGCAATAAAATTGAAATTGCCATAGGAAAATTAACACAAAGGACAAAGCGATACAACTGGTCACAATAACGTAGATTATCAGCCAAATAAGATATTAGGCCATTAACAGACAAACATGATATAAAGTCTCGAAATATCACAAAATTTGCATCACTGGTATTGTCTCCTACCTAACATCCTTCCAGTCTATTAGACGTTCCAAAAATCTAAGTTAAAAATCTGATGATTACTTAATGTTTATGTCATTTGTATTTTATGTTAGACTAACCGTAAGTCAAATATACGGTATGTGTCTAAAATTAATAGTTGCGTAAAAAGTTAGATAGAAAGAACGGAATCAGAAGCTGTCCAGAAAAATGTGTTGACAATTTTGTGCACAGATGATAGATCATAGATGTCGTTCTGACAATACCTTCATATATTATTTTGTATTGTTGCAATCTACGGTTGTTGTACAGACTCAGAAAGTTTTACAGACTTTAGGTTTTAAAAGTGTTTCCAAATTGTTACTTGTACACAGCACGATCTTTTGAAATACATTGTTCTTAAATCATAATGTCTAGTGCAGATAGAATTGATTTTGAAATGGAAGTAGAAGTAGAGAGTGCGTCGTCCGGTCCAGCGGTCGATGTACCGAATCCTACGTCTCCAGCAGCACCGGCGCCGGGCGGTACTAAGAGCGTTGTGGTGACTACGGCCACTTCAGGCTCTGTCACAGTATCGCTTCACCCACTCGTAATTATGAATGTATCTGAGCACTGGACACGTTTGCGGGCACAAGAAGGATCGCCACAGACTGGTAAACTTTTCATTTTTCTATCAATAAGTATTGAATTCCTGTATATGTTGTATTCCTTAAACCCATGCAATTCCTGAGACCTGTTTAAGCTATGCCAAGATAGTCTTACAAGTCTACACAAAGAAATAAAATAAATCGATTTTGGTTTAAGATTGAGAAATATTATAATACTAATATGTAGGTAATTGTAAAAAAAGATATCATTTGTATACAATTTAATACCACTGCTTAAAGGAGCCGTTTTGAATACAATAAACATATTTTTTATTTCAGTGGTTGGAGCACTCATTGGCAAACAGAAGGGCCGCAATATTGAAGTGATGAACTCATTTGAGTTAGTGTTCAGTGTCATTGATGGGGACATCATCATTGATAGAGAATACTACAGTCAGAAGGAGGAGCAATGTAAGTGCTTCATTTATCCATGATTTTGCAACAGCTTATAACCTTACTCTGCTATAATCTTATAGTATGCTTTATATCAAAATCATCATCATCATCATTAGCCTACTCCCATCCACTGCTGGATATAGGCCTCTCTAATAGCACACCACTAAGCTTGATCTGCGGCTCATTGAAGTCAAACCAATTCCAGCCACTTTATATCTTAAAATATATCAAATTAAAACATTTGAATCAGAAGTGCTTGCAGTTTTTGATCCCAAAAGTGTGTTTGTGTCAAATTAATTATTAAAATTACAGGAATATATATCCATATATTCCTGTAATTTTATAAAATTAATTTGACACAAATCATTATGGATGGGAATTAAACCCACAATCCTCACCTCAATATTTTGTTTAAAAACACATTTTTGTATAGGTATGTCTATCTGAACTTGAACTCGGGATTCCAGGAGTGGGAAGTTGAATTGTAAATCAATAAGCTGTCACTGCTATAGTTTACATAGATTATAGTTATTGTTCACTTGCAATCATTCGATCAACAATTACCACATTGGTCTAGTGGTTGCAAGTGTGACTGCCGATCGGGAGATCCTGGGTTCAAATCCCAGGTCTCATAACATTAGATTTTTCTAGTTTAGATATTCTGGTAGTGTCTTGGACTCGGGAATTGTGATTGGTGTATGGCAATAGGCTCACCAGCTAGTCCATGAGACGTAAATGTAACAGGTGAAACGAGGGGGTGCACTACACTCCCCTACCTAGCCCTTCAGGAATTACAGGTTGATGTTAGTTTTAGTTATTGTTCCCTGATTATTATCACCACATTTTGTTTGTAATTTCAGTTAAACAGGTATTCTCAGATATGGACTTCCTAGGCTGGTACACTACAGGGGACACTCCCACAGAGAGAGATATTGCTGTGCACAGACAGATCTGTGACATCAATGAGTGTCCAGTAATGTTGATGTTAAATCCAGCCGGCAGGAATGGTGATGTAAGTGACATACTCTATTCAGAATATTCATTATTATGTAATTTGCCTTGTATATGGATCCAGTCTTAGTCTTTTTTATTTAAAGGAAGAAGTTCATTTAAGGGAAGGTTTTCATTTATTTGATAAATAAAGAGAAGCAAAATAAATAGAAGTAACTTTGTTTCAGCAATTACCAGTAGTTCTGTATGAATCAGTTATTGATGTGGTGAATGGACGGGCCACCATGCTCTTAGCGCCACTCACATACACATTGGCAGCTGAAGAGGCTGAGCGGATCGGTGTTGACCATGTTGCTCGGGTGTCCTCGGGTGAAGCTGCTCTGAACAGTTTAGGTAACTATGTTTTTATAACATAGTGATGGCTTGTTGATCCTGCATATAAATTTAGTTTGCATGTACATCTTTATGTGCATATGTATTTATATATCCTATTCCATAATGGAACTGGTGAACATGGGAATGTAACAATTTTCTCTGCATATCCCTTTGGGGAATACACGCTGGATGTTATGTTATGTATGTAAGTCCCAAAAAATTTTTGTCACAAATTGAATGTCACTTATTGATATCAAGGTACTCTTATCGGCTCAGAGTTCTGTTTTAAATGCCTGGAACGTAGCCTAAGAAAGCTCAACCGGTCAATAAAGTTGTTTTCAAAGTATTGGTTCGCGCTGTACAGTGGCGGAGCACCTAACGGCGCAGCGCTCGGCCATCAAGATGCTGGTGTGCCGCGTGCGCGCCGTGCTGGCCACGGTGCGCGCCGTGCGCGACGGCGCGCTGCCGCCGCGGCCCGGCCTCCTGCGCGAGGCGCGCGCGCTCGCCAACCGCCTGCCGCTGCTCACCTCGCATCAGTTCCGCACGCACTTCTACAACGTACGCATTCCTCTATATGATACGCCCTCGAGCCCCCGAGGCAAAACCCTCCTTAAAGGGGCGTTCAAACTAAATCTATAGTCAACCGCTGCTTTCATGTCAAATATTATGTTGTTAGCCACATCTAAATCAATGTAATGTCAGCTGTAAATGGTGAACAGGCTCACTGTAAACATCAATGTTAATGTAAAATTGGATGGAAATTTATTCACGCTCCTAACAGCATAATAAAGTGTACTACAAGCCTCTGGTGCGAACAAAAATATCAGCTGGCTTATATGACATCCAACTATTTACAATATCTTTGGGTTGAACATGGCCTAAAATGTTTCAAAATAAATTCGATTTAAAGTTTTAAAAATATATTGACCTCTTGAATATTTAAACTAGAGATTTTAACGGTTATGTCCTAACGGTGACTGAAGCTGTTTATAAATGAACGCTATCCACCTCACTGGTATCAGCACTGAACAGCAAAACACCTATTTTTGCTTATTTTTGGATATTTATTAAATCAAAATGTTCATTTTGATTTTTCCTTCCAGCAATGTAACGACGTAGCGCTGATGACGTACCTGGGCACCATCACCAAGGGCTGCAACGCTATCAACCAGTTGGTGAATAGGTTCAACGTGATGTACGACCGGCAGGGCATGGGCCGCCGCATGCGGGGGCTCTTCTTTTAGGGTGGACGTTAGACTTTGTACATATTCATATTAGCTATTATTATTTAATTTAAGCGTATTGGCCTGCATATAGCTTAACAGCGACATCTATTGACATATTTAGTGAAAACAGAATCAGGTCAAAAATAGAAAACGAAAAAAATATTTTGTTTTTGTTTTAATTACATTTACGTAAAGCGCTGGATATTCAATAATCCTATTAAAACATTTAAAACATAAAGAAAATTTCATTTGATAACACGTATGTTATCTCTAGTGCGATAACATTACTATAGGTTGTACATGAATTAAATGGCACTTAGAAAAAAATTCGGAACAGCTAATGTCTTGTCTTCATGAACACTTGAAACCACTATTACGATGTGTCCTCGCTTTCAGAAAACTTGTTAGATTTTAATGTTGTGAGATCTTTTTTGTTACCGATTTTATTTGGTTACAGAATCTTAAACATAATTTTTGCTATTGCAGTATCAAGTTAGCGCTTGAATTAAATAATAAAAGCTATATTTTACTTACCCATAAGCATATATAGAAATAATGGAAAAGTCAGTTGAGTTCCGTACATATTAGATTGCATTGGAGTTATGGTTGCGTTAAAGTAGCTTTGAATGGATTATTATGTTGTATTTTATTCAAATTATTACGTATGATTTTTATTGTTGTTCTCTGCAGTATAAGTTTGTTTTGAACTTAAGCAAAGCACATACTGGATATCCTGCTCAGCAGAGAGCTCGCCTGCGATATGTGCCTGAGTGAAAGAGGCTACGCGCAAGTATAAGAGTAGTGTCCGCCTCGCCCACTTAGTACGATAACGCAAGAGGGCTCTGCTATTTGGATATGTACACAGATCTGTGCTGTAGTATCTCATTCCGAGCTATAGATCATTGGCTGGACTGCAATACGTTGTTTCTATTTAAACATTTGCTTTTTTATTAATAATCTATTGTTATACGTATTTTGTTATTTATTAGACATGCATTGTGTTTCTTTATTTTGATGTATCGTACCGTCCACCAATTTTGTTTTGCCATTGTTTGTGTGACTCGCAGAGATGACGCTTTGACGATGGGACAGCGAGGTATTGGCGTGTCGAAGGGGAGAGTCGTAGGGATCGGTAGGTGGAGGAAAGGCGTAATCCTCGCAAGTGCCAAGTTGATTTCTGCGTGTTATATAGACCGTCCTCAATGCGTGGGAAGAATCTACGTGTAATAACATTTATAATAGGAATAAAATACTCGGTATTATGATCTGAAAAAGCTTGTTATTGCATTTAGTAGTCTAATTTTATTCAAGCGGATGCGTCAACCTGCGCCTGGTTGTAAAGGACAATCTTAGGTGAAATTCGATCATTGTGAACAGATTTTTTCCATTCTATCTATGTAATTCGTTATATTTTGTGTATGTTTATTGTAAAGCTGCATTTATGACAACAAATGTGACCTTAATTGTATGATGTCCACTTCAAAGGGAGAGTAGTATTACAACGTTCCCTTGTTCCTGTGCCTGTCGGAGTGCACTTGGTGTCCTACAGTTGGTCTACTTATATTACTTGAAGTTGTGCACAATTTTTCGTCCCATGAGAAATGTACAAACTAGCAATATCATCATAGTTATCCATCATCAACATCAGCCGCTGGTGACACATTATCATCACGTAGATTTCTTCAAAATCACGCCACAGAGCTGAATCTTCCGCTCGTCAAATATATAATTTAAACCTAAAATTGCAACAGTCAGATGTCAGGTAAACTGTGTTGTCACATAAAGCTAAATCCGAGAACTGTCAGAGTGTAGATATATGTAGGTAGCGTTAATGTCGTTCTTGTGACTGATTTGTATATGTCGTGAATAAATATGGTTATGAATTTCTATTGTGTTTTTTTTATCGCCGTTATTATGGCATACCTTTCTATATATTTTCATATTGTTCACATGTGAACAAGTTGCCGAAATCACCTTAAATAATTAATGGACGTCCCGTATAAAGGAGGTATAGCAATGAAAATAATGCATAGACGCAATTATTTATTACCACTTTACGACATTACGTAAATGGTTACACAAAATTAACAAAGTTTGGACACATTGAGATTCATGCTATGGAAGACTTGTCATCAATCAAGTGTAGTTTTACCATAATAAGTCTTACTTTACCACAAATTTATATCTTAGTGTCCAACGTTAAGTCTACAGATAGAATATTGACGTTAATGATTCTAATTAATCTGGTAGTATAACTATATTTGTTCTTTTACCAAATATTAAAAAAAATTAAACTCGTATTCCAGATGACTACCAAAATAAACCTGATTTTTTTATAGGTAAAGTATAAAATGTTATTTCAATTTTTATGTAAAAATAGGATTTCTTAAAGACAGTTAAAAAGCAAACTATAATTCTTAAATATGAAAAAAGTGAAGTAACTACTTGAAAATAAATTTATATAAACCTATGAAATATAAATATTTATACAATATGGATACTGGTAACAACATTAACTTCAAGAGAATCAGATATTTGATAACATATTACGTGCCCTGGCATTGTTTATCTATACGATTTATTTTCATATTTTTTTGCAAAATTGTTAAAGTTTTTTATTTATGTATATGTCGCTTAGTAATTAACTATAAATACATGTTTAGTGTAGTGAATTCATAAAAACCCTACAATATACATTTTTATAATTGTACCGATAATTTTGTACAAAAATATTTAATGTTACATTCGTTTTAATCGAAGTCGAAATTTATAGTATTGCTTTCAGGTATCTATACATATCTATGTATATATCATAAACGCTATCTAAAACTGCACAAACATCGTGTAAATAAGACACAGTTGTCAAAATCACGTCACTATCAAGAATTGGATATTAAAAAAGTATGAAATCATAAATGCATCAAACAAACACTGATTAGTCATCAAAAACAGTTTTAGGCATGACCCAAGTTAAAAAAAAAATATTTTCAATGTGTCGAGTCTGGGACAAAGCAATTCTGAAGTGGCAAAAAAGTTATATTTACAGTATTATTCAAGGGGAATATCTAGTTTGCCTTGTTTCTTCTACTCTTCTTTTGACGGTCTGCTGAAAGATATTTTTAAATGGCACTTTCTGTGTTCTTGTCAACATAATTATTTACAATATATTGTGTGTAGGTACATAATTAATTTTGAGGTTGGTCATATGCCATTGTTTTCTTCCACATATAAATTATGATTTATAAGATGTATGTAGTGACTTTATACTATTCAGTTTGTTTTTGAATATGTACTAAAATTAATAATGTGAAGTCTAAGACAAGAATTTATTTCTCGCCAGTACGAGTACATAATTTATGTATGAGAATTAGTACGGCAATAGTTATAGGGCAGATAGAAGGCATGTTTTAGTTTAAAATATTGATTCTATAGAGAAGTTCACAGGTCTTTTTAATTCTGTATTTACTAAAGAAGAGTAGAAGAAATTATTGGCCCAGCACCTTACCATTCTTGGACAACGAAAATCTTCGTAAATATTTGTGTACCTAAACAAACGTGCGCGAGTCCAAATAATAGATACTTTTTGTTTAATAAACGCCAGTTCAAACTCAATTGTTAAATACGTTTCAAAAATCTTATGGCGGATAAAATATAAATTCCTATATGGACAAGCCAATTTCTCGGATGAACCGATAGTCACCATTTTTAAATGTGGTTTTATCGTTCCGATTATATCTTTAATCGTCGGGTATCTTTTCAATCCCGATTAATTCGTCAAAGAGTGAGTGATTGTCAGGAATGACATGCGGTTCGTGCAGGATTTGGCGGGAAAACTTCAGCACTGCGCGCGCTAATTGACCAACCGTCCATTTTCTGTCTACTAGCACCCTGACTAATGTGTCCAGCTGAAAAAAATAAATATCATTAGAGTGCAAGACCAAATAGGGAAAATGCTTCAGAGCAGACTTTTAAGACCAGCACTTCTAATAACGGATTATAAATACATATTACTACTAATTGCTTTCTTAAACTTCACCTTGAATAATTTTTCATTCCCAAACGTGTAATATATGAGAGCGGGTACTCCTGAGACACTCGCAGCCAGCCACTGCAGGATTAGCTTTAACTGAGGATGTCCACATTGACGCCTCCCGCAACCCCAGTTGCCTGTCGCCACGGGCCTGCAGCAGCCTCCCGACACTATCTTGTGAGCTAATTCATTTAGCTGGTGAAAAATATCTAGCGTTATAAAAATAATGTCTTAGCTTTAGGACTTTCACCTTAAATTGTAATATGGAGTCGAAACATTTAACAATGATATAATATTGTATGTATGCTTCTTCTGAAAGACACGTTAGCATGGACCTTTACAATGGAGTCAAGACAATACACATGGTCTAACAATGAAGTTTCAGTGAAACTTTAAGAAGTATATATGTTCACGCATATTTGATTATAGGTACTAACGATTTTTTTTTAATGTTCAGTACATGTTTGTAAAATTAAAGTCACACAATTTTGATGGATGCGTACTTACTAATTGAGTGGGGATAGGGACATACTCGAGCTTCAACATTTATTTTCTGAGCACACAGTGCCATTATAATAAACTAGATAGGTAATTGTGCTGATCAACTCCGTACCTCTCAGTGAGAATTGGTTATCATCTATTACTTTATCGTTATTTAGAGTTTTTCTGACGGGTCTATCCATATTACGATATACATGTAAGTATGTTTAACCAGTGGCCGAAAATATGAACGCATTTGACATTAAATTGCGCATTAATAAGTTAGATGCAATACCAAAACCGTGCAACAGAAAACAAACATGACAAGATCCACCAGGAGTTCAGAATTCAAACGGAATATTGACAAAGGAGGTGCGATAGGAGAGTGCGCTTGTTAATAGGTCAGGTTGCCTAGTTTGAAAATTAGCGACAGCCAGGAGCGTGTCTGACCTTCAGTTTCTTAACTTTTATAGTGACGGGTTCGCATTCGATACTCTCTTCGATCGTTTGCACGATCATGTTTACTACCCAGTTAAGTTTTTTCTTCCTAGTATTCGCTTTGGGATTGGAAATTTGCGTGGAACACGTCTCTGTGGACGAATTCATGGATTGCGTTGCTTTTGGAACTGTCTCTTTTTCTTCTAGTGTGGCGCTCGCCTCCGTCCCCTCTAATATCTCTTCCGGTATTGATTCTTTTACTTTACGTTTCTGTCAAAAATTGCAATGAGTGAAATTTATATTTTTATTTCAACATGTTGACTCCACGGTTCAAATATTACGCGAGGTGGCATATCTAGCGGTGATGGCTGGGTCCGCAAGTAATATTATGTTGAAGATAACATTTTCAAATTCGATTTCAGAATAGCTATGGGATAAATAACATTTCCACGTTACGTACCGATGGTTTAATTTTCATTTGATTTAAATGAGGTATTATTTATCTTAAGCATAGACATTCCACTTTTTAGTACACATATAGAGACAGTTATTAGGATAAATAAATTCCAAAGATGATAGATGTCAGCATGATAATAAAAATCTCTTTCAGGGCTACTTAGAAAATATAATGTTAATAAGGTGCAAGGAAGACGTGAAACGCAGTTAAGGTTAGTGTAATGCAACAGGTTAATTGGAATTAAATATGGTTCACGATTTTGAGAACAATGAACAGGAAACCCGAAACTATATGGAGATTTGATAATATGTAAGATTTCTTAATGGATAAATGGGCCA
>DWMF01000586.1:0-13983 GCA_018244815.1 Parelbella polyzona | reverse complement strand
ATTTATATGTATCTATCTAAGGCATTCTCAGCCTAGAAATTTATTTGTCTAATTCTATTTACTCAATTCTAATCATTTTCATATATTGTCAAAAGAATGACAAAGTTAAATTATTGGCGCGATACATATATTCAAACCGACCAAAACAAAACCCATAATATCAGCGACAAAACTCTAATAGTGAAAGCATACATCAAGTCTTCCCAGTTACGATTAAGATAAATGATCCACTGAATGCCTTTTAAATTTTTATTCTGGTGATATCTGCTATTTTCTATTCGAACTCAAAACTAATCTCTATAAAATCTGTTACGCGAACTCTAAATGTTACCTTAGATTTTGTCTTATGTCATAAATGAAAGCATTTCGGAAACCCGCAAAATCTGAAAAGCGCTTATTTTGTTACAAATAAAAAATAATAATACAACAGTATTATTACCGTCAGTCAAAAAAGCTATTCGAAATCACGAATATAAATTACTCATAACTGTAAAGCAGCCAGACTGTCTAAACTCTCAACACGTCATCCAATCGGAATTGCATCATTCGGAAGCCTCTCCCAAAATTTCTGACCCCATTATAGTCCTCGCTGAGTACAGTCGCGCACACTTTCACCAACGAAATGCAGTAACATTGAGTATGTAACAATTGATGTACACTTGAGCTCAATTACTTAATCGCTTTATAATGATTCATGGTCAATGTGTGAGTGATTTTAATGAAGCTGTTATTAATACATACTGCGTAACGTACCTACAAGTAAGATTTTTTTATTATATCCGTCATAGTGTTGTAATTAGTCTAGTGTTCATGTATTAGGTGAATGAACTTTGTTTATTTCGTACTTCTGCCTGCTTAGTAAAGTAATCACTCACAATATTAGAGCTTAGAGCGCTGCCTTGTGTTATTTTTTATAATTATAATTTACGAGCGATAGAAATATTCATTCCAATCGTCCAATGCACAAATAATAGTTGATTATAACAATCTAAATATTACCCTGTAGCAGGACGGAACCGTACGGAAAATGTTATTTGGATTAATGACAAAATTTAAAGAATGTTGTGGTGACGACAATAATATAGTTTATTTAGTATTTGAATATATTAAACTATAGAACGTATGTACATAAACTGCAATATTGTACACGATGTGTCATTTTTATTATGTCAAATTTGATATGCGTATATAGTATCAAAACTTCCAATTTACAGAGTCGCAACATCGCGCGATTGTCAACGGAATCACGTGTAATTAAAAGTAAAAGTTGAATGAATAAATCGCAACTGGTCGAATCTGTCGAAACGCGTCGCATAAAATTTGATGAGGCGATGTCGTGTGTGAAATTCATTCAAAAAAACAACAAAGCTGTTCCCTCGACCGCCTTGTGTAATGATCGCCGCAATGTGCGTAACAACGATCGATGAAACCGCTCGTAGAACTGCCGCTAAGCAGCATTTATTATGTAATGTTTGTAGAGAAAGCTATAAAGACGCAACTTTGAGTAATTAATAGAACTCCACATGGGCTAAAATTTGATAGAGCTTTTTTCCTTACAAATACTAAATCTTGAATAGGACTCGTAATTAAAATCAGTAGCTCGATTGCTATTATTTAACTAGAAGGATTCTATAACTAGGTACCACTAACTGCATCCAGACGGTAAAAAGGCAGAATTGAATTTGTTTATAAATATACTGTTCTCTATTCCTAAATGTAAATAGTAAAGCAAGTCTTTTTTGACTTAATATAAAACAATTATATAAACCACTTCTAGGATTTTACCGGTTTAATAATATCGGTCGGTTTTTGTTTCTGCTAATTATTAATTTGTATGCTGATCTTTTAACATTGTATATTATACCCTAAAACATGTGAACTGAACTCAAGATGTTAGTTTGTTTCTACAGAAACAGTTGACAAACGGATAAATGGAATTCGTCATAAGTATACTCGTAATTTATACAGGGGACAAAAGTTAATATTATAACATATATCAAATCAGGATAGGTAACAGATCACACACAATCGCGAAGCGGACACACGGCTATAGAACATAAATAACCCTTTAAAGAAAATATCAAATATGTGACCTGTTCACATGCGCGTTCAAAGCCACGTGTGAAATCAACGTCCATATTAAAGTTGTAAAATAAAATCAATACACCCATTGATACGGTTATATAAGCTATATTAAAATTTATATATATTCACATGGCTATCGATCTATCGATTAATCGTTATCGCACAGCCAATTAGAAAGATCTCTTGGTGTTACGCAAACGATCGGACGTATTGAAATAAATTAATTTGTTTATTACGAAACGTACCATGTACACAGGGCCAAATAACCTTTGCTAAAGTATTCAACGCCTTGTTAATTTCTCTGATTACTGTAAAAATATGATCGATTATGCTGTATGATTATTAAAACCATCGATGCCATTATTTGGAGCTATTAAAAAGAACGAGTCTTACCTTTTTAATATCACACTATTATGTCCTTAATTAGGCATAGTTTATTAGGAAAGTGATGTAAGTTGGAGTAGCATATCAGGTCGGTATGGATAGAGATATTTGGCGCTCGGTGCTCTCTGTCTACCCCGTAGGGAATCTGACTGTTAGACTAAAGATAGATATAACACGTGCAGCTAAACAATAGTAACCTACTAATTACTAGCTGTTAACAATATATTTTCTGCACAGAGAAGAAAACGTGAAAAGCTAGAAAAAAACAATAGAAAGGGCGGAAAAAACAAAATAATTGAGAGATCATGCTCTTTTCCGTATCATGGTAATTAAAGGTAACACTTTCCTTCTGACTTATAATTATTATAATTATGGTATAAGATTATTTCTTGTAAGCGTAACATCTCGCCTGTGTTTCCCAGAAGAGGGAGGCAGAGAAGGTCATTATAGTCCCACGCATCACCAGTTTTCTATGTCTGTGGAATATTAGTCTTTTGTCCTACACCATGTTCAAATCCAGACTCCGCACTTCTACAAGAAATTTAAATTTAAAAAACCCAACGGTAGCCAACCCGGGGATCGAACCCAGAATCTCATGCTTAGCAGTCGCGCTTGCAATCACTGGACCGATAAAGCAGTCACTTTATGTAAATACACATAATTTTAATTGATATAGTGAACTCCACAATAATTACCTCTAAAAATTATTTCAATGATCGATATTTATAACGAAGCTATAAGAAATACATACGTAAAACAAATAGTGAAATACTAATGTTTTAACTATAAATTTGAGAAGTTATGAAAGAACTCCATTTTTTATGGTAGAATTATTAAAGCCTACCCATATACTATTGACTCACGTATTAAACAATGGAAATAAGTTAAGGATTATAAGCCAAGAATATGACATGACATCCGTATTTCGGAACTTCGGAAGTTGTCGCCTGCGAATGATAGAAAAGATGACACAGTGTTTGGTCGAACGTTACAATTCGGGCCACCAACCTTCCTTTCCGGTTTTTGGCCATGATCCATCGTGACACCCAATCGGATGATTATGGAAATAGCTACATATCGAATTAGGGAAGAACTATGCGAGAAATAACTAGTAACTTTTAATATTATATTGTGAATATAATAAACCAAAATGATACTGATTTATTATTAGATTTTGAGTCGTCTTATCACGCACATCGCTTATTATTCCTTAGTATCTGTGACAGAAGTACAGTGGCCTTATCCACTACAACACATTTACGTAATCCTGAAATCCGATTTCAATTTCAAAATTTACGTGTCATTCATTTTCACTTATATGCGAACAGCATACAGCACAAGTCGACGCGGTAAGGTGTTTCGTGTGTGCTATTATGAGGTTTATCTATAAACCATTAGGCACTATATTAGGATGTATAGATTAAATAGCATAGAGATGTTAGTTGGGTGTGGATGAAAATTCAAACATTCGCACTTTTTCTTTCGTTTCATTTACACTGACTTCACAAACGTAAGAGTGCGTATTTATTTAGTTGTAAGCGCAAACTCCGCTTTCTATCATTCAATATTTATTTTTCTACTTATCCTTACGTTGCCGCTTACATCAAGCACGACAGTTAGCATACGTCGTCAAACAGTACAACGCTATACGTTACAATAAGAAAAACGTAGTGGGGAGTCAAAGGATAAAACCCATCAGTTTTTTGGGAACATATCATAACTTACCCGGCATTGGCAGTTGAAGTACACCTGCTTTGGAACAAAACAAGGAATTATGTGGAAAAGTTTAACGTGTTTCGCCATTCTGGCCACGGTGTATAGCAGCCCAGTGGAACAGCATGGGTTGGCGGAAAATCTTGTGGGTGCGGTTTCCGAGTGCATTGAGAACGACACGTCGTTGTGTTTAAAGGTGATTAGTGAATTATGTGACGTTTTTAAGTGAAGTGAATAAACAAACCGTAGAAGGTCTCCCATAGGTCGCGAAGTTAAAACCTTATAATACGAGTACATTGAGTGTTTCAAATACAACGGGCACTTGTAAAATATGCAATATCTATCTTCAAAATATTATTATGGCAGTCGCAAAATTAATATGGTGATGAAATCAGTGCTGATTAAAAAAAAGTTCAATCTAATCGAAATTGAATTGAAGATATAGACGTTTCTTTCAATTAAAAGTGGCTGAAGTGAGGAATAGGAATAACGGACCAAAATTTTTTCCATATAGTTAATTTGTTTCGATAAATTTAATTTCAGGTCATTACGATCAGCCCTGTCATTCATTATTACTATCATTCATTATTTTAACTGACTGTAGAACAATGAAAAAAGAGGTGTGATTACCTAATTCTATGTTGTACTTTTGGATATTATCTTATAATATGAACAAAACTCAAATATCTGTTATCATATTTCTCTTTGACTTTATTGTGGTAAAAAAGACTGAATGTAATTTATTCCGACTAATACTGTTATTTTTGTGATATATTTACATTGTTCATTATCAATGAATAAAGATGACTGCCACGTTGGTCGAGTGGTTGCAAGCGCAAATGTCGATCGAGAGATCCTGGGTTCAAATCCCAGGTCGGGTACTATTAGGAGTTTTTAATTTAGAATTTCTAGTAGTGACTCGGACTCTGGAATTGTCCCCGGTGTATGGCAATATTAGATGGGACTGGTGGATAGTGGGAGTGTAGTACATTCCTTTGCCTACCCCTTCGGGAATTACAGGCGTGATGTCACGTTATTATGTATTAATGAATTCATTAAAAGAATCATCAGCTTAATGCAAAGTTATAAATTTGAGTAAGACATAAACTAACAAATAAATATTTCCACAGGAAAAAGCCTACAAGTTCACTGAAAGGCTTGCCGGTGCTAAGGATTTGAATATTTTCGAAGGTATGAGCTTAATAAACACTGGTTCGTCAAGGTCTGCGAGAAGTTTCGACGCGCTGGCTGAGGATCCAAAAACCAGAGAAGCTCAACTTGAAGAAAGAATAGCTACAAATGTTGAGGATTTCTTAGATAATCACGTACTGCAGTTACGTTTGACAGATGGCGCTGAAGAGTCTAGAGATTTAGACGAGGAAGGTAAAAATTTACAAATTGTTTGTTGTGTAAAATATTAATTGATTAAGAATTTTAACTTCATTAATGATGCTTTTGATAGGCAGTAAGGCAGAGGCAATGCAATAGGATGCGATGAAGGAACTAGACGGAAACTAAGACATAAATTTGTAGTTACAATTTTGTATTCACTGGGCCTGTAAATAATAAATAAAAATCTGGCGCCTGTTTTAATTAAATTGTCAACGACCCTAGAAATATATGAAATAATCGAAAGAATAACTACAAAATAATGTGAAATCGTAAACAAAACCTACTGTACAAAACTTTTCATAACTCACATGCGCTTTCCTAAGATTCTCTAATTTGCAAGACCCTTGCCAACCTTAAAATGTCACGTTTACTAAACAATGCGTGCTTTCTCTCCGAGGTGTGTTACATGCGTATATTTATGGTTTTAACCGTCAATAGTTATGGCTCTGCCATTTCTAGTCAAACGTCACCAATATTTTATGATCTGCTATGAACACAATCTGCCCAGACAAATTTAGTATAATTTACATTATATGCAACTTTTAGACTACAGCTATTGGAAATTAGAACTGCCGTTCTGTATAGATACGGTTATATCAATTAAAACTGAGTATACGTCAAATTTTAGGTATTCATCCATAGTAACTACAAAATTTCTTACTTTATTTATTCCTGTTTTCAGCTCGTGGCAAGAAGAAGAAGAAGATCAAGCAACTTCTCCCTCTCCTTCTGCTCTTGAAGCTCAAGATGGCTGCCCTTATCCCGCTCTTCCTCGGTGTCATCGCCTTCGCAGCCATCAAGGCTGTGTTCCTTGGCAAGATCGCATTCGCCATGAACGCTTTCACTCTCATCAGGAAACTTCTGTCAAAGAACCACTCTTCAAGCAGCAGCATTAGCTACGCGGCTCCTCACCACCACGAGGAGCACCCTGGGTATTCATACGAGCCTGCGCAAGGCTGGAGTAGGAAAGTCAACGACGCACACTCATTAGCGTATAGTGGGCAATACTCCTAATCGTTAGCGTAATCTGTGTGCGTGCGTGTGTGTAAGGTTTTTGTATTTATATCCAAGTGTATCTGTCGTTGCCATGTTCAAGTACCTCAATATAATTTATTTATTTATTTATTAAATAAAATATTCGATTATGATAAAAATATTATGTCGTATCATTTTCTCTAGCTTTATGATTTGAGTTTGACTGAGATCAAGAACTCTTAGTAAGACCAGTATAGATCTGATCTGATGAATTTTGTGACCATAGACAACGTGATTAAGGTAAGTGTACAAAAAATTCCTATTATTCACGTCATGATTTGTATATACACCTGTATAATTATGTATATATTTTTATAGGTATTTGCTTTATCAGCTTTTTATTATCACAGGCTAATCAATAAGAAAAAATCGTATTAAAAGTCATATTATAAAAATACCAAAATTTTTATGAATATAAGCTCATGAGAAGACCTATTGAAATTTGCATACAGGAAAACCCTAGAGTAACTCTCATGGAAATTATTAATTTTATTTAATTAAATTGCTTTACACGTTTATAATGTCAGAATTCACGTCTATATATATAGACGATAATCCTAGTAAAACCAGCATTTTTTCGCTATTATATTTAAAGCTCATTCATTATTGTTTTAAATTCTTAATGATCACCTGACCTTTTAAAACAATACTAGAAAAGCTTAATGGCTATCTATTGCGTAAAACATCCGCCGTTAAAAGAAAGACGAACCGTGCGCTATCGTGAAATAAAATAAATATTAATGTAAAAAAAAATAACTATGTCACTCACTATGGCATAATGTCTTCGACGACTCTACATGGCATCAATTACTTTAAAATGTTAATGCAGAGAAATGGAGAGTGGGGGTATTTTAGATAAAAAACTGTTACCAATCAAGCAGGCAACACAGTCGAATTGGATTCGCTAAAGCACGTGGTACCCCAAGAGGAAACATGAAATTCTTCGTGATTTTTTTGAGTGCCGCAGCCGTGGTGACAGCTGTTCCCGTGGCTCAGGAAGACTCATTTTTACGTCTCGTTGTCGGGAACTTTGTGAATTGCATGAACAGTGACTTGAGTTTGTGTCTCAAGGTAAAGTGTTTTATCGTGTCGTAAAAAGGACGTTAACATAACAAAAAAGAATGAAAAAACAGTGTGTTCAATAATAACTTGGTGTTTGCGTTAAGTAATACATAAATATAGCGACGTCGCTCGTTGCCAAATAAAAGTGATACTCGGTAGATAAGTTCATAACGGATTTAACGAAAACTATATTAATAATTAAATATATTAAAAATATCCTCGTCCGATTGTGTTTGTGATTAATAATAGAAATTGTGCCTTAATATTTTTAAAATAAATAGCAAATGTCGTAAAAAACTATTTAACTTAACTAAAATCCATTGCATAAACTTTGTAATTTTCGGTAACATGTTAAATACCATAATGTTTTGACAAATTTGTAAGAATATCTCGTATAAAAATATCTATAACACGATTGTCACCAAAGTAAAAAATATAAATATCGCTTAAATCTTTGATGAATTACAGTAAAATAGAAAATATCTTGTTGCAGATCATATACAAAAAAATAATTTCAAGGAAGTCATAATTTGAAAAGTGAGATTAATAAGTAGAGATTAATATTTCCGCATTGGAAAAACTAATAAATATTCATCGATTTTATAAATATTCATCGATTCGTTTTATAAATATTCATCGATTCGTTTTATAAATATTCATCGATTTTTATTTTAAATAGCAAAAATGTTTAATGCCGTAATATACAGATTTTATTTTCGCAAATCGACATCTATAATAACTAGACAAAAATCATGAAACGATCACGGAAACCATTTAAAATATAAAACAAATACTTTTCATATACAAATTCATTTTTAAAAATTCCAAGAATTAAATGTGAAAATGTGGAAATAAAAAAAAATTAAGCATTTTAAATATTAATTCACTTAAAGCTACGTAGCTGCGAAACAACATACAAGTATGTCTTCAAATACAAATTTACCATAAATCATCAAACACAAATACAAACCTACCATAAATAATTTTAAAGTTTCAAAATTCATAAACAAAAAGGATATCGGTGACTTTTTTGTGCGGCGCAAAGTGAAAGGAAATATACTGGTTTCAATCCAATTAAAAAAACATATATAGTCGTAAACTTGGTAAAAGTAAAACATATTTATATATCTTTTTGTAATTAACATGTTTATACATATGTACATAATATGATACTTTCACAACTTAACGCATCTTGAACTTACTGGGTTACATATTAAACTAATTTTCACATAAGTCATGCAATTTATTAAAAACAATATAAAACAGGCAGACTTCATGTTAATTAAAATTAACTTTATTATAATAAGTTTGATAGAATATGTATTCATATAGCACCATTTTGAAAGATGTTAGATGCTTTTTCTGCAGCCAATAAGCGGTAAGATGATGATATCTTAGTATATATCCCGGCTACGTCTTCACACTAGTGTGTGAGGACCCAGGGTCCGCTTTCCGACTTCGTCTAGCCCATTTCGCACGATCTTCGCATATCAAAACACTGCAATATCATAAAATAAATTTCCGTAAAAGATTAAACATAAAAAATAATAATTTAACAATTTTTCAGGAACATGTTCTAAAGGCCGCGGATCGCCTCGGTACCGTGCGCAAGCTGAACATTTTCGATGGCGTCACCATATACAACAATGGCCCTACAGAAGGCAGAAGCCTCGACGCCCTTCCTTCAGAACCTGATCAAAGGAATAAGCAGTTATCTGAAAGAATCTGGCAGAGCATGTCTGGTCTGCTTCAGAAGAGCGAACTGGAACTAAGCTTCAACGGTGGTGACGACAAAGATGATGACTCTGGATCTCTTAACGATGGTAAGCATAATTAAGCTTTAACGTACGTAGATCAAGGTTCTAAAGACATATACATACAATGACAAATGTAACAATATTAAGTACAGAACAAGCTATATCAATTCTTCAGCAAAATGTGTCCAGATTGAAACCTCATCCAGGACTTAGCAGCCGTCGGCTAGGAAGGCAAATTTATTATTTACTAATAGTAGTAGTGAAACTTGGAAAAATAATTAAATTTGATATCAATATGGTTTACGATTTTTAACATTCTCAAAACGTAAACATTAATGAAATAATGACGTACAACATATGTGTATATATACCTAAAACCAACCAGAGTGAACCAAAACATTATTAGAGAGGTATATATGTATATCCATAAATTACTATTCAATGTTCATATAACATCTCTTCAAAAAACCAAATGATAAAAACGTCGAGCAATGACATAAATAATTCCCATAACGCCTCGTGTCGCGCGAAAGTTCTCGAATATGATAGGTGACGTAATAAAAATACATAGTTGTCTTAACATATTCAATCAAATCACTTGAGGAGCGGCGATGAGCCAAGAAACATATGTATGTGTGTTGCGTAATGGAGAAATGCGTGGAAAGGTTATAAAGCGTGTCAATGATACCGGTTTTCAATCAAAATCATCGGTTTTCGGAACTCAAATCTCTCTTTGGGTTCGGTTACACGTATAGATTGTATTACGGGTCGCGTTAAATAATTGAAAGTTTTTAACGAGCTTATTTGACCTTTCAACGGCTCTCAAACGTAATGTGGTACATTCCTTTAGCTGTTGTAAATAATCCAAACACACATAAGGAGACCATAAAAAGAAAACCAATACTTAGTCATTATGAACGTGCGTTGTTTTCCCTAAAACCAAATCAAAACCTCTTATGCCAAAAATCTTAGGCCTTATACAGTAAGGAATACGGTATTCAGTCACATGCAAACAGAACCATGTGCATCTTTATTCCTTTGAGAAAAAATGAACCAAAATTCACCATTCATATATCACTATGTACACGTTGATAGTAAATTATTGATGAAGTTATGTTTATAAAAGTAACACAGTGCCTTACCAAATAGTAACGCAAGTGGCCATAGGCATAATGTTTTCTAAGTAAAAAATCCGATACAAGCGAGTGTTTGCGTGTCTATTTAAACTAGGTTCAAGCAATTAACAACGGAAATAAAAGTTATGAAGACTAAAGTTTCCGATAATTAATGGTAATTTAGTAACAGCGTAAAAAGATTTTGAGATATGAATCTATTTTGAAAGAGAACAGTGATTGTTCACGGTAATATGAACATAAAATCTCAGGGTGTCTCCTAAGAGGTAATAAAACTCGAACCGTTATTTTTAGTGCGTACATAGCAAAGCGCTGTAGAAGTGTTACAACGGTTCCAGAGAAACCAGCTTCCATAAAACAGTTTGATGAAAGCGAAGATGACAAACCAAAAAAGAAATATCTCCATTCTTATATTCATATTTTTCTGTTACACGTTCATTTTCTCACAATTAAGCACAATTACATCCGTTGAATACTTAGTTAGTTACATTTAATTAAGATATTACAAGCTTCCTACGTATTCATGTTTTCAAGTACTGTTTTCATATTTAAGGTCATACATTCTCTTCGTATACTTTTAGAAACTACGCCCATAAAAATATTTTATAAGAAAGTTAGAAAATTCCATAAAATCGGTGTGGAGATGCCGTATTTCGTTTAGTAATAGCAAATAAATATGCAAGTCACATGATTATCGGTGATCACGTGTACTTCTGCGTGGAAAATTCAAATTGATTTGAACATGTATTTGCGATACGTCTGTGGAGCGTTTTTGTGCAACAACAATTACATAATAATGTATATATAAATAATTAATACAATACAACAACATTATGATTTCAAAAATATAATGATACTCATTATGTTCACGTCAACAAGCTGCTTTAATGTAAGCCGACGTATCATGTAATAATAATGATATCATATATCACATACATATATGGAAAGTCTCGCGAGTAGTTCCATTTCCAAAAATTTAATTCTAGTTCTGAGGTAAATGACTTTAGACCTGTAGCCGTACTATCGGTGTTCGGTAAATTGTTTGAGTCGGTGTTCTATAATTTAATAAATGTTCAGCTTGAGAACCAACTATCTGATGCCCAGAATGGCTTTAGAGCTGGTCGGTCTACTGCTAGCAACTAGTTAACGTTTCAAAGCTACACCGCTCTGACGATGGAATTGGGTTCTCAAGTTGATGCGGCTTATTTTGACTTCAGTAAAGCGTTTGATGCGGTTGACAATGACATATTTCACAGAAAATTTTCAGCTGTCGGATTTACCCCAGCCTTGTTACAGTTCTTCTCTTCCTACCTCCATAACAGGAGGCGGTATGTGCATTTTAAAGAATATCTCTCTAGACTGTATTATACGTTTTCCGGAATACGTCAAGGGTCGAGTCTTGACCCGTTTGTTTTTGATCTTCACAAACGATTTAACGTAATACACGGTCAGTTCCATTAAACAAACGACTTGGATAAAACAAACTTAAATGAAATTTTAAACTGAAATTGTGAGTTGTTGTTAAAAAAATAAAGATAATACTATAATTATTTTGATTGATTTATTAACTTAGTGTTAATAATTAATTATTTATTGTTAGTCGGGCCTTGTTTATTTACTAGCTTTGATAATATTTGTATTTATTATCTACATCGTACAATTTTTTATATAACGTAATATTAAGGTGATTTCGACTTGATTTTCTAAAGCAGATTCTTTATCATAAAATATAATTTTTATTTTTTTCCATAGTACCAACAGTTTGTTTCATTTTTGGTTCTTCATGTTAATTCAAACGAAATGTTCTTTTCAGCTGTTGAAGAAGGCCGTGGCAAAAAGAAGAAGCAGCTGAAGAAGAAACTCAAGCTCCTCATCCCTCTTGCAATCCTGGGTAAAATTAAAGCAATTGCTCTGGTAGTCCTTGCACTGTTGGTCATCGCTGCGTCCCTGTTCAAACTGGCTCTTCTCGCCAAGATCGCTTTTATCGCGAAGGTCATTGCCATCGTCAAGGCTCTCATCGCTAAGAAACATGCTCAAGAAGAGCATACTTGGGTGACCACACATGAAGAACATCCTCCCAGTCATGGTGGATGGGATGGTGGTTGGTCCCGGTCACGGAATGAAGCTAATAGCTTAGCTTACTCCGCTTACCAACAATAACGTTAAGTTATCCAAGTTGACCGAAGATGACGAAGTTAGTCTGAATGAATGAATCCGCCCAGCGTTCAATGCCAGTGTTGTTTGTTAATTTATTTGTGTGTATGTGTGTGTATGCGATTGCTCTTATCGACTTTGTCCGATTCTTTCTTTTCGGTCATTTTATTTTATGTTTGTTTTTTTTTTCTGTTTGTTTTTAAAGCAGTAATCTGACTGAAAAGGATTTATTTATATTCGTGTTTGTTGTTTTCTTTTTTGGTTCGATTTATGATTTATTCATTGTTATATATTATGTTTTGCCTTATGTTTACGTATCGTGTGATAGTACTTTTAATTTATTTATTTTTCCTTTATTTATCGTTATACGAGTATTTTATACCAAATATTTTTGTTTATTTTTTAAATAATAATCGATAATATAAGTAATTTACTTGTCTATTTACGTAATATCTATGTTATTCAAGTTGATGTAAATACATGATACAGTAACTTTAACACTTATTTTTTAATGTTGTATTATATTTGTATTATTTTTAATATTTTTTATATATTTAAGACATGTGTATAAACATCATTTATAAATAGGTTATGTATTCAAAAAAATAAATATATAAATAGGTTGATAATATATAATTAATTAATTATTGATACCTATGTAATATTTTATAATTATCATGATATTGACCAGTCAAGTGATATGGATCTCTTGAAGAAATTATCACTTATTCTTTTCTATTTCATTTTTTGTCTTATTTTTTTTTCGTTTGTATTCTTTTTAAACTATAGATACAGTATCGTGTATCACGAGTTATGATTGTGTTCTATTTATTAGAGTGTTTGCGTTTTGTAACCATTTTTAGTCATAAAATAAACCAAACTGCATCAAATAAAATATATTTTTATTTCTTATATTTATACCTACACCTGTATAATACGTGAATCCAGCTGTAGTGGTAACGGAAAAACCGACCTAATCTGGAGTTCTGATCTTATCAGAACAAAGTAAAAGTATACATGTCGGTCCAAGTACACATGGCCAAGTGCGAGTTGTCAGACTTCCAATTCTTAGATTTCTTAATCTAACTATATTTAGAAGTATGACAACTCGCACTTGGCCATGTATACTTTGACAGAATTCTTCTCATTTTAAGAGGATACACACATTCAAAAGAGTAACAATAAAGAAGTTGATGATAATAATGGCGATAGTACTGATCACGCGTTAGCTGTAAGCCTAATAACACATCTTGGTTTCTCCTACTGGA
>DWMF01000585.1:0-13988 GCA_018244815.1 Parelbella polyzona | reverse complement strand
TATAAACAAGATTTATAAATTAGTTCGCCAAAGAAGTTTCACTTCTGACATGTGTACTTTGTACGCACGCATGTTTTATTTTATAAGTACCATACATATGTATATCTTATTTGAAAATGTTTCATTTTTACATATAAACAAGTGTTTGTTTCAGTAAATATAAGCAATTTTCTTTTAACAATATATCTGGAGTGATATCTTATCAAATACCAATATATAAACGAAAGAAAAATTAGAAGTGTGAACGCTTAAACTCTGACAATGGGGACACTTATAAGAACAATTCATAGCCGTGTTCTTGTGACCTCACAATCAGTTGCGACAACTGCGGTATTATCCGTTTTTGTGTTGTAGTATTGAATAGTGAGAAAAGTGATCTAAGACTTACGTATAATACAACGTAAGCGCCTTTTGTCAGTCGGTTTTGCTTTTTATACGCCGATATCATAGATTGATTTTATGATTTTGTTATTAAATTGTTGTGTCATACAATACTTATTTATATCTATTACATTATTTTATTAGAATATTACTTTTATACGGATTAACATTAGAACTCGTATTTTCATGTTGATTAAAGTAGGGTTGTTTTTGAAAATAATCTGAGTACATAAGAGTTGAAAACACAGTGTTGGTGAGTACCGGAAATTTATTTGTGAGCAAATGAATTAATGTTTTATATTTTTGTAATAATCCTTGACTATTGTCATCCTGAGAACAGATTCGTGTTTAATGGTAAATTATTTGTTGCGTTCAATGATGGGGTTGATGATGATGATGTCGCTGATGACGGTACTAATGGTATTATTATTAATAAAAATTTTACAATATAATTCAACTTAACAAAACGTAAATTCGCGCCTGGAATCCCTGAAGGGGTAGACAGAGGAGTGTAGCACACTCCCACGTTTCACCGGTTACGTTTAAGTCCCATGGAATAGGTGGTGAGCTATAACAATATAATTCAATGAGAATATAAGTTTCTCTATATTCATATATCGAACTAATTCACGCTATTCCTTCAAAGAAGAAATCGAAGGTGCAAAGATTGCTGTAAAGCAGCAGATAATCTGTAACAATGGAGTTCAGGATCCGTATAATAAGATTTTATCAACCTCGAAATAATATGAAATAAAAACGAAAATACTCTTTTTCTATCTTGGCCAGAGAAGAATCACACGTTTTGGGTCGCCATTATTAGGCACGTCCGTGGGCCATACCTATAATAAATAATGAAGTAAGTACCTAATCCTTATCAACACAATATTAGAGTAACTCTCATTTGTACGGTTTGGTTCTTTCGATTTCTCTTTCGAGCTTTTGTGAACATAAGCTGTAGTTCGCTGTGTTATAATATAGTATTATGTACCGACTCTGTCTTCGTCTTTGAGTCGGTTCGATCGCTGGGCGTTCATGGTTAATTACTATGTATGAGTATGGACGAAACTAATGGCGTTGTCGCGCAAAAACGTGTGCGAGTTAACCCTGTAAATAATTTAATTATAAATTTAATTCTTAGATCTTTTTCCATTCGAAATGTTAAACAGCGGTTGGGTGGTAAAAATACGTGGTTCGTGAAAACGACTAAACTTTTTGTTACAAAATATGTCTCTAGTTATTTAGATATACGAAAATCAATTTGTGGACAATGTGGATGCGGATGTCGCCTTAGAATGAAAAGGGTTAAGGCCACTGTCCAATACTCTGTTCAAGTGCGCGGTGGTAGAGTTGAAACATCTTAAGAGTAGGTATTATGAAACACTTGAAGGTGTGCGGGTCTCCTTACAATGTTTTTATGCGCCGTTACAATAAGTGATACATAATTATGTGCTTATTAAGACACACTTAATATTGTAAGAAAAGAGCTGTGTTTCAGGATTTTAAATTAATACCATCCTACTATTTTTGGAAACGTAAGTCTTATTACCGAATTAAAAATTATTGTAAATACTTTTTATTTAAGTACGTTACATAACAACAGTGCGATTGTTTTTGACTGGATTATTTACATGAAGTCTATTGAATTAGTTTGGGTAGTTCAATTATCCAACCTTAGTTTAGTCTAGGGCCGTCCATAACTTTAGGGTATCCAATTTTCGGATTCAATTTACACTGAATTTTGATCTCGTGTAAATATAATTTTATTGGCACCTAACTATAGTTTAACGTTTGTTAGTTTCGCTTGTCTTATTTCGCAAATAGGTATTAATTAAAGGTACCTAAGTAATTTCTTATTAAATTCTTAGAGGATGATTTAAAGTAATTATGGCGGGAAGGGTATTATTTAGGTTAGGCACTGTTAGTCTTAGGGTTTATACGTATTCAACTACATCAGTTCGAATATATTTTTTATTTGTGATTTAGAAACTGATAAGATCGTGATAGATTGATTTATGGCGGCGAAACTTAGCATAGCAGTTGCCTAATTGCGTAAACATGTCGGTCAAGGTGTCACGTCATATTTAATGTTCAACAGCGATTGCGATTATAATTAAACGGTATTTTAGAATTATATTGAATTATATTGTTAATGATGATGTAATCGTTAACAATTTCTGTAAATGTTGTAGTAATGTAATTAAAGGTGTAATGAAAATATTAGTACTTAACGTAACAAAAATGCGTTCTTGAAAATGAACCTAATTTTTCCCTATTTATTTCACAGAAAGGTAAAATCACTTTTGTTATACTATTATAATTATTATATAATCTATGTTGTTATTATAATTCTTATTTAATTTGTCTCGTTGGTCGAGTGGTCGTAAGCGAGACTGCTAGTCGAGAGGTCTTCTGTTCAAATCTCGGCTATTGGAATTTAGAAATTTCTAGTTGAGGCTGGGAGTCTGGATCTGTGCCCAGTATATTGCAATATGCTTACAACCTATTCCCATGTGGGACATATACATAACTGGTGAAACGTGGGGGTGTACCTATTACACTCCTCTACCTACGCCCTCGGTGATTACAGGCGTGATGTTACGTTCTTATATAATCTGTTTATGTGTCCCATATCGTACTCAAATATCTTCCACTGTCAATTGCAGTTGATATATTGTTACCTGATATTATCTCAGTTCAATTACAATGTTGTTATCATTGATAATATTTTACGTGTAATCAAATTATTCCATCATATAACCAATACGATATGTTGATGAAATAATCAAAGTATTGATATCATTATTAATAAACAATGTACTAAGCCTACGTGTGTATAAAAAGTTTACTCACATCGGTCAATTATTACAACGAAGAGAAAATCTAGGAGATGGATCTCACTTAATCGTAAGCGTCGACGAGCCTAGTGTTAATATTAGTAGATAATAATGTTTCTACGTTGAAGTCGGCTAAAGATGACACATAACGCGTAACAAACCAGGTGGAATCTTCTAAATGTTAGGCAGATATTATTCAGCATACGTTGGCCTACGAGAGAACGGAAGACAGACCATTAGTGGGCAAATTTAAGAACCAAATGAAAAAGAAACTCACCTTCCACTTCTTAACTTCAGATAAGCGATTCGCAATCACACATCCAGCAGATCCAGCGCCGACAATGATGAAATCGTACTCCTTTGAACTTCTCTTCTTTCTTCTACTTCTCTTACCGCGACCGCTCTTTCTTTGCACTTTAGCAGACGCTTTCGAATCAGCGCCATCAGTGTCAAAGTATCTCCCTTGATTCAAAAAATTGAAATCTATGATCGCTCGTTCTGAATTAAATTTCGAAAAAGGAACCTCGTCATATTTTCTCGAATACTCAGGACCTAAGAAGAATTCCGATTCAGGATTTTCATGTCCTTTGTCGTCACGATGAGTTGTGTATTGGTCTGATGTTGGATGGATAATAGGACCAATTTGGGTTGAATGCAGTTGCTTGACAGGCTCCACTGGAATTGGAAGCGTCGGACCCAATTCGGGAAATGACGACAACGAGTGCTCGAAGCCGAAGTTTGTAACGGGCGAGTAATCATATTTAATTGGCGGTGCATATGGATTGATTTTGGAATATACGATGTCAACAGATGCGCCGAAGAGTTGTGTCACTAGAGCCAGGAACATAAAACCGGCTTGCGAACACTGCGTTAATGGCGCTGCCTGCTCCACACATATTGGGGCGATGTCGGGCGTCACCCAATTTGATGTCATTTCGCCACTACACTGGTACGATAACTAAACTAAACTCGCTGCCTAAATACACTTTTAATGTCTGTTACTCATGAAGTCTTTGTGTTGAATGATGTAGTGTTGCTAACTTGCATCGAAAGTGAGTGGGAGCAGGCAAGGGTCTGTGCGCACTACTGGCCGATATCTGGCGCAATATTGGTTTTGAAACTAGTTTTTTAGTATGCTTAGAAGGTTATGTTGGTAATGATGATAATAAGAGGGCAAGGAGAAAATTATTTAAGTGTAACAACACCACTGAAGCGCTCTTGCTGAATTCTTGAGATGCAATCTTTTTCAGGTTCCGAATCATTTTGAAGTTAAGGGAAATAAGTTGCTGTGGTTACGTAAAAACAGGAGATATAAAGGGGAAATTGCTTTTGATGGCTTTTTCAGATACGTCAAGTGAATATGTTATTAGTGCATTTTTTTGTCTATAGTTTTCAATTGGAGTACTAAACAGTAATACTCAAATACTGACGTTTTAAAATTTAAACGTGTATACCATTCAATGATTTAGGGAAAAAAAAGTTACATCACTCCTGTAAAGTGATAAAAAATTGTGTTCTGGAAACCGTATAGTGCGGTCAAACCCCAACCGCGTCCTAAGTGATTCAAACTTAGAAAGGTAGTGTGATAAGAACTATCTGTCATCGACTTATACATGACAAGGTAGAGACCTCACGATCTGACCTGTCTGATACAATTAAGTAATAGTTTATAATATAATTGTTTGTTTATCAGAACGTGGAATCTCGTATAATGATAATTATGTCACATAATAAATGTCTCAGCTTCGTATGTTCATGTTTTGGTCAAGGCCAAAACCGAAATTGATTTAATCACGAAAAGTAATTAAGTGGTATTGCTTCCCATAATGGTCACCGTGAAGGCTTGCCTTGTGGCATATAAATATCAGGACTTGGATTCAATTTCCGGATAGGTATATGTATGTCTAAGTAATGAACTAGATATTTTGGTTTTTTAGTTCACTGGCAACTACGTGGCCAAGGAAAGGTATTTATGTCCTTTATACGAAATACACGATTTAAAGAATGCAGTTTAAGATTTTTTACGACTCTATCGTTCCACTGCTGCACACGGGTCTCATCTTAGAATGAGAGGGTTAACACCATAATCTGCCATGCTGGTAAAGTCCATGTTGGCATATTTTGCACGACTTAGAGAAAAATTTAATAAAAAAAAATTTTAAGATTTAGAGTAGGCAAGTTATTTTACTGAAATAGAGGACGAAATAGTACGAATAATATTTTAAAACCTTATCGCACACGAGTTCTACTAACGATACAGAGCCAGGATTACGGAAACGAAACAGCCAATGATTCGACAGACCAATAATGTTAAACACTAAGTTTTATCTATAAGTTAGACTCATTTTGCTGCAGACGGTAATCGTTGCCCAGTTCATTGACACCAATCTAATATAGTAACAAGGTAACCGAGCAGGTATATACACTTAATTGCAATTGCTACTTCCGTGTTCCGAGAATTTCAATACAATTTAACGACCACTTCAGTAGTAACACTGCGTGATATACACAAATTATTGTTTTATATTTATCTAATATAAAATCACAATTCGAAGAAGTAGGCAAAGGAGTGTAGTGTATTCCCAACATTCTCCAGTAATGTCATAAGTCCCACCATGGAATAGGGGGTGAGCCTATTGCTATATAACGGGCATAAATCCAGACATCCAGCTACTACTAGGAATTTCATCTTAGGCAAACCCAACAGTACTTGATCCGGAGATCCAACACAGTATCTCTCGATCAGTAGTCGTACTTGCAGCCGACGACCAACGAGGTAGTCAATAATCTCTATACATATGTATAGACAACAAACAGACAGCTATATAGCTTTCTGTTTGTCGTATCGGAATAAAACTAAGTACAATAAAAAATACTCGAAGCAGAATATAAAACATTATATACGGAAGGGAGACGTTACTGTGACTCTTCTTGAACATTGAATCTTCTTGTATTATTTACGGGAGATAATTTGTCAATATTGAACAAACAGAAATGTACAGCACACAGAATCGATTGGCGTTAACGATAACCGCTGTGCGCGTTTTACGTTATTTCAATGTGATGGTTATTCGCGGTCAGGACTAATGGTTAGTTAGAATCGTGCGGTTGGATTTGGTTGGTTGAAGTTGAATTCGAAAACGGGATATGCTAAAGCTTCTGTGTGTAAAATCCGAAAGCTATTATGCATGTGAGAAAAACAGTGTTTTTTGAGGATAAGCAGAAATATTTGAATATGAAAGTTTAATTGATCAATTCTGTTTTATTGAAAACCTGATTGAAACTGATACTCACCCATTTTAAGGTCGCCCATGTTATAATATATAGAAATCAATGAGCAATAAATGACTTAACTAGCATGTATGACACAAATTTATGCAACTTTTACTTTATACTAACGTTGTATTTACACTGAAAAGTGATCTCTGTTAACTTATATTGTAAAGCGCAATGACTGTTAGTTTAACGATTAAAAGGGAAGTGGAACGATATTTTGGTATAACTACAAATAACTTGTAAAAAATGCAAGGAAAAAGGTAGTCGTTTTTGTGTAGAACTGTACTCTAATTTTACACATTTCTAACATTAGCATTACAAATAAAAAAATTTAAAAACGTAACATCACACCTGTTAGCCCCAAAGGAGGCAAAGGCAGAGAAGTGTAGAACATTTCTCCAGTTATGGTTACCTACGTCTCTCTCTTCAATAGGTGGTGAGCTTATACCACATAATATGTATAGCCATATACCAGTCACAAATCCAGACTCTGGGCCACTACTAGAAATTTCTGCTGGATAATCCAACTTGAAAAAGTCCAATGGTACTGACCCCGGATTCGAACCCAGGCCCTCTCGATCAGCAGCCGCGCTGGTTACCGCTTGGCCAACGTACCAGTCAAATTTTTAATTGTTACTAAAAATATTACAAAAATATTGTACCGTATCTAGAGACAAACTAAAAGTATAAAATATTAAATGTACTGTCATTGAAGGAATGTAAGCAAAATTCTGGAAAGCTGTGATAAGGGCTATTTAAGAAAGGCGGAAAAGCGCTTTCCAATAAGCCGCCAATAAAATGGCGACTTTCTAGCAGTTACAAATATGTAGGCGATACACGACAGTGAGGATTTATATTGCAGTGTGATTTAATATTTATTACTTATGTACATCACACATTGCCGTCCAACTAAATGACATCTTAGTTCATTGCACATTACAATTTAACACGGACGTGCTTAGATTGCCAGATGATTGATTTTGACATTCGTTATATAATATTTTTTCTAATTTAGAATTTTTAGTAGTGACAAGAGTCGGGATCTGTGGTCGGTGTATGGCACTAGGCTCATTACCTATTCCACGGGACGTAAAACATAACTGGAGAAACGTGGGAGTGTATTACACTCCTCTACCTACACCTTCGGGGATCACAGAAGTGATTTTACGTTTTAAGTTCATTATATGCACAGATATAAATACTCATACCTATTAAGATATGACGCTTACTTAGCTTGCCGTGGCAAGTTAAGATACAGTGAGAGCACGCTAATTGCAGCCACTACTTGCGCTGTTAACGATCTAACAGATTACATTTACATAATGCCCGCACGCTGCAGTTAATAAAAAATATAGCAGAAAAATAGCAGCGCTGCACCTATCTGTAACGTGAATCTGTTGTTAATGCCATGCTTACTTTCTGTAGTATTCCTTTGTGCGACATAGCCTTAGCGTTAGCCCTCGCATTCTGACAAGAGACTTGTAGTCCAACAGTGGAATGACAAAAGGGTCGAAAAATATGTGTTAACGTGGACTCCAGGGGCGACCACCTTGGTTTTGGGAAGTAGATATGTACTCGTATAGGACCTATTTGGAATATGATAGATGTTATCTAAGATTAACTGTGTACTAACATATAAGTACCTACTTATTAAGTGACAATCAATAGTGTTATTAACGGTTTATACTAACGAATTTAGGTGACACTGATCACAGGTCTATGTGTGGCAGTAATCACTTCTGACCACTGCCTTCTTGCTTGCTTTTCTCTTGACAGAAAGAGCATCATTATATATACACTTGCTCAGTTTACAGTTTTATAAACATCCATACATATCTGTACCAAGATTACGACAATACCACCACATGCAACAGTATTTGAAATGCAGGAGCGTGGAGAGCGGTGATCCAAACCTTCCATAGTTTCTTGCGAACATTTTTCTTTTACTAGTACTTTCGGTTGCATGAATATTACATACATACATATCATCACGCCAAGTCCCTCGCGAGATAGCCAGAGAACACGGAGTGCCAAATCTCTGTCCTAGCAGAGCGGTGTGATTTATTACACGTAATAAAGAAGTAGATATCTTTGGTTTCACGATAAATCAAATACTACTGGAAATACATAATATACGGAATTTACTGAGACGGTTATGTTTTGTCGCGTTCGCTATATTCACAATAACGGTCATAAAGCTGGCTCTACACTATTGTCTATTCGCATAGCTCGCTAGAATTTTCTATCAAAGCGTATCGGAAGAAACAGCACTTGAGAAATATTCAGAGCTGTCGTTAAAAATTTCGGTGCGAATTTTGGTTGAATGGAACGTAGTGTACAGTAAGTAACATTAGTGAATGGAAGTAGTAGTAATACAAACGGGATATATTAGTTCATTAGTCGTGACAACTTTTCGTCGGAATTTTTTCCGTCTAGCCTCCTTCGCAACGCGCGATAAAGAACTCCGCTCCAAAAATACCCCCACTTGTCACCAGTTATGTTACATATGTTAATCTCTTGTAATATAGGGTGGTTCTATTCCTATACACCGGAGACAAATGTAATTAGTTCGTCCTTAATTAGTTACTATTTTAAAAATAAATTTCCAATTATCGGCGATCGTATAGAACCGACTTAACATCGAGAAAACATTACTAAGGTAACAATATAAGCAGTGAAAGTACAGTTATCGTCACAAACCCATTCTCAGAGAACCATCACACGCAGGTTATCGACTTATCATATAATCAACGACTAAATCATTATATAATCAACGATTAAATCTTCATGTGTATGTAGTTCTATGAACTTTAAATGAAACATAATTTGCTAGAAGTGTTCATTGGTTTGCATAAATATGTTTCGTCTGCGAAATAGAAGAATAAAATAAATATTTGGGACGCGTAAATTTGCCTAATAAAATAATGTAATAAAATTGCAGTACGATCTATATAAACGGATATTGGTAGTCGTTTTAGGGACAATGTAAGATCAATACAAACAGATGTTACCATAAAAATTTGGACGATGGCCCTAGTCTGCTATCCAAGCCAAAGCTAGTTTGACAGACATCGCATGCGTTATATAAAATAATAGAGAAGTTTAAGATCTTAGGGATCCTTCACAATAATTACTTTATGTTGATATTTGATTTGACTGTACTAAACTCCTCCGCTTACCGCTTCGGAGATTATAGGAGTGATTTTACGTACGTTGTTACGATATTTTATTTCAAAAACATGCAATTTCCTAAAGAAAGAGATGCGCGATAGGATTTCAATCGGGTATAAGCATTGCATTTGAAAGGAGTAATACTAACGGAGTCCTCAGAAGGCAAATGACAAACAATTCATAAAAATTATCATACCGTAAACTGAATGTATCCGGGGTTCAAGTGGATTTATTCTGTGTAGGACGGCCCCTAACAATAGATTTATGTAAAATTAGAGTTTCAAGTCTTTGTACAAATGCTTTCATCTATTACACCTATACAAAGTTAGTAATGCAATGTAGACAGAGAGCTAGCTTACTGCTTCTTTAGCAACTTGTGGTAAAGGGTTAAAGCATTATATACATATATTATGTAATCGTAGAATTCACCCGAAGTGCAATCTAATATGTCGTTTTAAGTGGCAAGAACCGGAATAAAATAATTAATGTATCAATGAATCCATTAAATCCAAGAATCCATTTGATGATCTAAAAATTTCAAAAAGTCACTATAGCACTTTACATTAACGTCATTGGTTTGAAACTCTCTATAAAAGTGTACTTTAAAAGTGTCCAAAGAAATGAGTAGTGACAAATGATCGCAACCTCCTGGACTATGTTCAACCTGCAAGCACATTTAACTTAGAAAACTGTTTAACTGCGCGTGGCTCGTTCTACATACCTATTTTTAGTTTAGCCGCCCTGATGCATTGTAGACCGGAGTTAGATGTACGAGCAGGTTTGAACTCTGAACTAACTTTAGTTATTCTCTTTTGTATTCATGTAAGGTAATTGAGCGATGTCATGTCATTATGGATGTGGTTAAGAGTAGTTTCTATGTCGACTTCCAGTTATATATGTAGCGCTTGTAGTTCTTATACGGTTGATGATCGAAATCAAACTGTGGTGTTAAGCAAGATTTGTGCGGTCATTTGATGGTCGACATCTTTCTGTGCTTCTGGTGGTACGGTTTTTAAATTGCGACGGTTGATAAACTTGATCGCAGATCTTAAATACTGCTGTACTGACTTCATTGAAATTGCTTTGTTTAAGCAAAACGATACTTTTAAGTGATTTTGGAATACTTCTCCAGGGCAGCATGTAAAATTCGCAATGGTATTATTTAACATGTGACAAATGCAGAGCAATACATACATATAAACGTGGAGTTAAAACAACAGCGTACATTGAAACGATCATAAATAAATTATTTACGCGCAACATTTAATTTTACCTTTTCACGCGTATGTTCCGTTGATATCCGATAGAATATCCGATGAGACCAGAGATACGTCGGGCTTTGATTAACATCACGCAGAAACATTCACAGCTCGTTGCGTTTCACGTTACAAATCACATTGAGATAAATTCGGTGTAATCACGCGTCTAATAAATAATTTAGATACGATAAACAATAATTTTAATTATGTTAATGTTACTGGTTAGCGAGGTGGATGTTGTTGATTCGATTTCTAATACGGATACATACATATTTGTGTGATGATTACGACAGTTCGTTTCGTGTCTGGTTGTGTAGTTATCTGTATAAAAGTATGTATTTCGTGATATGTATATGTATGTACTTATGTACTTCTTCAGTTATCTGGTGACCAAAATACTAGTTTTGCGTAGATTGAGTTTTATCATGAAAATGTTAAATTAAGCAATAATTGATGCAATCGGTTCATGAATGTACTAAAGTTAATGAAACAAATACACGGTCATGTTAACTTAACGAGACCAAAATAAAGTCAAGTCTACGTTATTGAGTCAAAGACAAAGTTATGATTCTTTCGATATGACGTACAATAAAATGTAACCGAATATTTATGCGTACGAACAGACCTCCTTAGGGCCACAGTACACAAGTTTTGTTAGTTCAAAAGGAAATTGGGGTTTATGGGCCGGAATTCAATATTCTCGATATATCGTGAACTGTTGCTTTGTATCTAACTTTGTTGTTTTATGATATGTACTGAGCAGTTTTATAAACACTACAGTGGATTTACATGCGATCTAGTTTTCCACGTATTGTATATACGGGCGGTCGTAAATTTTACTTCTTTGACTCTCAATACTTACAAAGAGATATGACTCTGATATTTATGTATGAGCAACGCGTTGGTTTTCATTGATATGCTCGTCGAAATGAAAATTGAGGACGTAACTTAGTTGTACCATACATATGATTCATGACATTTAAGAGTAAAGAATGTGGTCGAAGCACGGGAGGTCTGCAAAGATAGAGATATTTGGCTCCGCATGCTCTCTGGCCACCTCGTAGGGAATTGCCGTGGAGATATATGTATGTATGTATGCAGTTATAAATAAAAGACAGTAAACAGCATATTTTTCTACGCGAAATACAAATTATGTCAAAACGAAGTGAAAAGTAGTTTTATAAGCACGATTCAATATTCTCCATACAAGCTCTATGAGATTTGTGTTCTACCGCTTTGTGGGTAACTTTGTGTTTTACGATATCTGTGTTCTGACGTTTTATCTCGTCGCGACGTTAATACTAGTTTCATTTCTGTTCTGCTGGATTCACTTTATTGCTACGATATCTTTTATTTAAATGTTGTTACGGTAAAATTGTATGCAGCTCTTTTGATGTTGTGGTCGATGATCCTGTAACACCACACTGTTTTATTACATGGAAGACATAAATTCTCTAGGCGAGTATATGAATGATGGACTTAATGCCTTTTTTCCTGATATATGTATACTTAGCTTGATGTGTATCCACCACCGTCGTGTAACAGACCGAATATCACGTAAAACCTCATCATCATCATCATTATCATCAGCCTATTTCAGTCCACTGCTGGATATAGGGCTTCTTTAGGACACCATTGCGGCCTGTCCACGGTTGACCACATCCAGCTTCTGTTTGCAGCATTTCGCAGATCGTCATCACATCAGATCGCGTACGTAAAATGTACACGGGGTGAGATACGTTTATTTGTAACTGCTTTATTCTGAGGATACTTGCCATTAGCCTTTTCCTCAGGTAGTAGTAATGTACTTTAACTGACCATAGACCAGTTTAGTCTAGCCTCGTTATATTGTCGTTCCCTCATCAGTCTCGTTGTCCACTCCACTTGCGCGCTCATTTAAAAGATAACAGAACAATAGGGTCGCGCAAATTTTGCAATTTTGCATCCGCATGTATAATCTGTGCTCTGAAATTACGAGTAGTAATCAGCGAAACGCGCGTTCATATATCATGCATAGTGCAATTCTGCCTGTTATATTTTGCAGGCCCTAGCCATAGTATATGTTGCTCTCAGAATGATATTGTTGTGGTAATATACAAGATTATGCATCGCGTTGCTTGAAGATATTCTGTGTCATCATCTTCATCATTATCTTTACCATCATTATCATCGTCGTCGTCCACTGCAGGGCATAGACCTATCCAATAGCGCGCCACTGTGCTCGATCTTCAGTTCTTCGCCTTCAGCGACTGCCAGCCACTTTGCATATTTTGTGAATCTTGATATAACTTACAAAGGATATAAGGAGTTTGGTGCCATATACGTTGTAACAGTAAGTTCCATTTCAATGGCCTGTTCGAGGGCATCAGTCATTTCTGATAGATTAAATTATTGTTCGTATGCTACTCGCTAAAAAAATTATTGTTATTTCCTTTTAAGATGAAATATTTATTAACCAGTAGCTTGATATACGTAGGTACAAGACTTGATTTACTAATTACTTAAAAAAAAATTAGTTAATGTATCAAACAATTACACCGTTAGCAAACAATCACACCGTTAGCAAACAAAATGTCAATAGTGAATTAAGGTTTTTGTTACGAAGCAAGTGTTACATATAGGTACAAGTAGGATGTCGTCGGTAATTAAATTTAAAGATCAAGGCAGTGGCAGAGCTTTTCTTATATTAAAGTACTAATGCGATAAATGTTAATTAAACTTTATATAATGCATTCAATTATAAGCCCAGGAACACACCTTGCAATTCACAGCAGCATAAAAACCCACAGCTATTATTACCATTGATTTGAATTGCATTAGTATATTCGGCAGTATAAAAAATTCTTTTGTTAGAGTAGCATAAGCTGGTTATAAACTAATTATACGCACATATATATCTTCAGACCAGGCACCTTACGGGTTAGGCAGTGAGCACGGACTGCGAAATAACTTTATCCTTATATATACTATAAACTTTAATTGAATTTTTCTAATTCAGAATCTCTAGTAGTGACTCGGAGTCTGGAATTGTGCCCGGTGTATGGCTATAGGCTGACCACCTAATTCA
>DWMF01000584.1:0-13990 GCA_018244815.1 Parelbella polyzona | reverse complement strand
AGCGCCGCAGGACGTCAAGCAAAGTTTCGGGAGCCGCGGGGCGCAAATCCCGTCGCAAAGGATATCTCAGTCAGCTCTCGACCAAAGATCTGGGCAGATGGAAACCAAGTGATGACTTAGCTCTCATTCTGGGTGTTCAACAAGTAAGTTACACTTACATTTTATTGGTTTTGAGATAATAGAATACACTGTCTGAAAATATAATATATTAGTTTTGAATAAAATATCTCTGAAGTTCTATTTCTTACTTGATACTTTAAAACTAATTAGATTATAATATTATCTATTGTTTGAATTATTTGTTGATGGGTTGCAATGGTCACTTATAATCAGGAGGTTGTGCTTGCATTTGGCTATATATGTAACAGTATAGTTGTTACCTATTGGAACTTGGCATCTTTATATGATTTAATAGTGTGGTATTGATGCATAGAAGATGTTAATGGCAAGCAGACTTAGGTGAAGAGAAAAGAATCACATACCTTGCTAGTTCTAAGTTAATTTCTGTGTATTGTTGAAATTAATTATTTTGTTAGTTATTATTAGTTCTGAGAGTATATCAAAATACTGGATGTTGTTACTTGATTGATTGATTGATTGATGAGTTGATTTCTCACTTGATTTCCTTTGAAATTTATGATTAATATAAGACTTGGTTCTATGTGGTTATATAAAGATAAATTGTTATAACAAGTATCATATATCTAAATTTTAGAGCATTATTACCAGAATGCTTATAATTCCCCTAGGGGTAGGTAGAGAACTATAGTACACTCCCATGCTTCACCAGTTACATTTATGCCCCATGGAATAGGTAGTGAGTATTGCCATATGCTGGGCACCGATCCAGACTCTGAGACACTGCTAGAATTTCTAAATTAGAAAAATCCACCAGTACCCTACCTGGGATTTGAACCCAGGACCTTCCAATCAGTTGTCTCATTTGTAACCACTAGACTAATGAGACAGTCAACCATTACACCTATTTTACCATAAAGTAATTGTTGTCAAATATTCTTTTGCTGTAAACAGTGGGTTGGTTGTTCCAGTGCATTGTTACAGTAATGTAATAGAACAGTAGAAATATCATTGTACTGTTTTATTTGATGACCTTGTCTTGTAAATATGACTTTGCTTTCATAATAGTTAAATATTTGTTTTCAGACAAATGATCTGCGTATTGTTCATCGGGGTCTGAAGTTCTCATGTCGATTCACATTGAGTGAGGTCCAGTCTCGATGGTATGCACTGCTATACAATGCTGAAGTGTCAAGGGTGGCTGTAACGGCAATGCGCAACTTGCATCCAGACTTAGTAGCAACTATACAAGAGCAGACCTTGTACTCTACAGCTGAAGAGGATTTGCTGGGTTCTCTAGCTAGTGTAAGATAATCTTTTATATAAATCATTTGCTAATTTGGTCCAACCTCAATATGACAGTAACATACTAACACTGACTGTATTGAGGCTGTGACTTACTATCAAGGCTAATTAGATTAACAGATCCTAAGCCCCAATGCTGTTGCCATATTAAACCTAACAAAATTTATTTAACCGAATTTATGAACACCGTCCATACAGATACAGCCAGAATCTGGATGCGACAAGCTGGGAACAGATCGTGATGGCGTACATTATTGGTGGCATATTTCCAGCAGCAGACTGAAATAGGCTGTTGATGATGATAATTATGTTGATAATGATAAGGATGTTGATGATAATAATGATTCAAACAGTCCCATTTAAGACTGGTTGATGATGTTTATAAGTTTCAGCAACCACTTGTGAGTGCCGAATGTTGAGATTTACAAATCAATACTGCCCATATTTAACAATTTAAATATTTATTACAACTAAAAAAGGTGTATAAATTGTTTGATACCTGTACTATATGATCTAAATATTTACTCTGTATGTTATATCTCACTTTCTGTTTAATTTGTTTACATACAAACACAGTGAGTGATACTTACCATCTGTCTGGGATACTTAGGCACAAATTAAATTGAGAGTTCTGCAAGTGAAATGTAAAATTAACTCCTATCACAATATTATCTTTTGTTTCTAGAATTCACAGCCAGCCATTGAGAAATTCCAAGAGCTTCTGCATCAGAATCCTCATGTGTTTTATGCATCTCGAACAGCTAAAGCTTTGATGGCACACTGGCAGCTAATGAAACACTACCAGTTGCTGCCTGATCAAGCAGTACAGCCTTTGCCAAAAGGTATAAGATTGTTAATATCTTTATCATAATTAGATGTTATAGATGTCCTAGTTAGTATGCCATATGCTAAATACTGTGTGGCCAACTTAACTAATGCAAAACTATTAAACATTAACAATTAAGATTATTAAAAACTAAAGATTATCTTTTTAGTTTTTTGTAGTGTTTTATGAGGCATTTGATGTTTTTGTCTCACTTTTTTGTGCCATTGTACTAAGTTGTGATGGATATTAAGTGACACATTATCATCTGCTCTTATGTTACACCTCAGGAATTAGGGCAAAGCCATGAATTATTATAGCATGAAATCTGTACCCCACATGTGGAAAGCTGTATTTAGTCCATTAACAATATGCCTTCAACATCAGTGTTGAACCACAACTGGCTTGTTACTTGGAATCTGTTTTATGTGATTATTATAATTATCACTATGGTTGTAAAATAAAGCCAACCTTGTTACTTGTTTCAGGTCACACAGAAAATGTTTTAACATTCTCTGATGCAGAAGAAACAATGAACGACTCAGAATTGCCAGATTATAAGGAGGATGGCATCGATGTTGAAATGCAAATGGCTGACAGGTGAGCTAATTTTTATTTATGTAACACCACACCTAAAATCCCAGAGGCAGTAGGCAGAGGAGTGTAGTAACAACACTCTCACATTTCACCAGTTACATTTATGTCCAAAGCAATAGGTGGCAAGCCTTTTGTAATTTTTTTAATTTAATAATTTTAAATTTTTACTTACATTGACTTTATTTTTAAAACATAACAGTACACCTTTATTTCTTTGAAGGCTACTTCGAAGAGCTTTCTTTCACTAGATCGTGCACAAATCCAGACTCTCAGCTACTTCTAAGAATTTCAAATTGGAAGACCTATTTGGAATCAACAGGCAAACGAGGCACTCAACATTTTTTTTAAATTAATACTGTTATTTATTACAATTTATCACTGCTACTTTATTAGTATTATAGATGGAGTAGAAAGGTTTGTAGAAGAAGCACTGGGTGCCCATTGCAGTGTACGACATGTCTCAGTACTTGTGTCAGTTAATAATACTTGAGATGTGTCAATAGTCATTAGGTCTAAGATTTTAACACTTGGAATATTATGTGTGTCAGCGTTTGGAACATATATTAAACTGCATCAACAATGCAAGCACTGCTGCTTGGATGAAGATGTGAATTATTTCTAGGGCTTATACTGGCCACTGGGGATATATAGGTTGCTGTTTTAGGCTGTTTTGATAGGCTTCATATGTAACTGATTATATTTAATGCCAAAAATATTTTGTGCATATTGTTTAGATTAGAGAAAAAGAACATTCGGCTGCTGGAGAACTCGCTGTCGCGCTGGCAAGTGCTGGTGCAGTCGGTGACGGGCGGCAACGTGGAGCTGGACCGCAACACGCTGGCCGTGCTGCGCGGCCGCCTCGTGCGCTACCTCATGCGCTCGCGGGAGGTACGTACCGCCACCGTTTTACACAACATACTTGCACATTGGTCAACATTATCACCTGTTTTATACAATCCTAATACAGTTTAATACACTTAAAATAATTGATATCAGGCAGGTGTTACATGATAAGTGCTCCTAATGTTTTGTTACACCCAATACAATATGTTGTACATTGAGTGTTCCCAGGGGATAGTTGTACATCATAAAAAAATTTAGCTGAAATATACTGAAGTGTTGTGCTGGCTCGATTAGATTTATTGAAAGACAGTATTTATAAAAAAATATTTATTGTCTCTATTTTCATACATTGACATATTATACTAGACCAATTTTATTGCATTTAATATCGCATATTGTCTGTTCCGAAGTATTACACAACATTAACATGGTTTGTTGGGAGAATTCTTTGTTTATATTCTCGTCATCTGATGTGTCCAGTCGTGCAATGTGATCAGGATAAATACGTTTATACACGTGACTTTCCGCCATGTTGTGACTGCACCTGTCAATTTGCTTAAACTATTGTGTTAGGGTACACAAAATAGATATTTTTGTAATGTTTATGGTATTTATAGTTCTTTTGACTCTATCTAATTCTTTCACATTGCTTTGCTTTGTTTATGCGTTCGTGTATATACGTAGGTTTTTTTCAGATCCGTATCCAAACAACAAAAACGTAATACAATAATTAGAGTGCGGCTATCCATAGTTAGGGCGCGTCCATTAATTATGTGAGGTTATTTTAGTGTTTTGAGACCCCCCCCCAATCTCGTATGAGATCTTTTAAAATGCATGTATCTCGTAAATGTATCGTAACTGCAACTCCTTCAATAATGTTAATAAAATTTGGATTTATGTAAAACTAAGGTTATTAACATTGAAACAAAACTTTATGTGAGCTTCAAAGTCAATTTAGTAAACTTTGCAATATTTATATGTAGTTCTATACCTAACATAAAAATGTTTTAGGTATACAAAATACTCATTTCTGCAAATCGTACTTTGCAAGTAACAATTGTCAGATGAAAGCTTTTATTACACTTTGTGACAATGACACAATGGAAAGAAATTTGCGTCATGAACGAGTATTTTTCAAACCTGGAGGAAATGCAACCTCTAATCATTTTTCGCATGCCGCGTTATTATCATCATCATCGATCTATACTGTCATTTTACGCTACTACAAGTTTTTGGAGAATCACAATCATTGATTAGTGAAGATTTCATGACGTCACCGAACTGTCAGCCGTGTCACTAGTATGAGTAATGTTTATTGACGTTGTTTTGTTGCCATGGCGATCAATCAATAAACATGTAAATGTATATGAATAGGATGTGCTATCGTACCACATCAGCGAGATATCGACATTAATGTCCCGTTCGTTACATTATAACACTTGAACTTAAAACTTGTTGTTATAGGTCAAAGCCGTTTCAACTATGTTGGCGTGGTAATAAATATTGACTGTTTGTTTATCCTGTAAGTACGATTAAGTCGTTATAAATGATATATCTTTATTATTTAACAGATATCAATTAGTTTGTCAATTTAGACAAAATTGGGACATATTAGTTTTTGTATGAGTTGACCCATCTTTGCCACGGTATGTCTAGAATTATTTGTAGAACTCGGCTCTAAGAAGAGTCACAGATTACCAGATTACTTCCAGACTCCTTCTGGAAGTCTGGATGTCAGTTATCAAGAATTGTAAGGGGTTCCAATCTCGATCTTTAGTGACCAAGACAATCACGCCTGTGTGATTACATTTTCTTTATTTATTGAAGTAATATTTAGGTTTCCACACAGAGTTACATGATTCGCGACGCATTTACTGTGCGAGGATGATCTTGTCTACATTCTGATATATAAGATTATAAGCTTTGTGCGGCCAATGTCTCGCTAGGCATGCTGTCATGTGAACTCGTCTATTAAATATTTTTTGAAAATGAACATTTTGTGAACATTTGCAGTTTGCATCCATTCTCCAATTATTATGAAATTGAACCTGACATCAATCACAAATACATCAAGTTATCATACATTTGATATAAGCACCAGACATCCAGTGTCAAGTTGGTATTTAGTGCCTATATAACATGAAAGGTTGTGTCAAACAGTCCTTGCAGTAAATTGTGTGACGTGTGACAATGAGTTAATTATTGTTACATTGTAGGCAACTTCACCCTGTGGCTGTAACCCACTCACTATCACGAACGGAACTAGTGCAGGCTATAATTATGCCGGCGGCTACCACCAGCCAAAGTCAAAGCTGTAGCGGCGAGGATCAATATTCATAATAAAATTGCCGTCGTTCAATGTATTCGTGTCAGGGTTTCACTACACGCCAAGGACATGGTGTCCTTAATGACATGAGCGAGTTGTTTTGGTATCTACCGCACCGTCCATAACCCACATTTGTCGTCCGAACCTGTGTAACCTATCGGTGCCGTATCGATTGAACTTAAAGTAATGTTTTCATATCGTTTATGGGACAGAAAATATTTGAGTCGTGTGATACTGATTTTCGAAATAACTTGGAGATTTTGGTAGGTAATGTAAAGCCAACCGGCATTTGGCGCGTGGCTTACTCTTCTCATTGAGAAGAAATCTGTGTCCCACAGTGGGACGATTAGAGCGTTGATGAAGGTGATGATGATGAAATGAAGATTAAAGCCTGTGTTCCGGTTTTCAGACGCATAAATTCAAATATGTAGGTTTAACGTGTATTAAATTATGTATATGGAAGTGGATAATTTATAATAATAAATAAATTACTTACTAAATACGCGAGAGTTTTCAACACACCAATAGACAGTTTTAGTTCTCACCGAGTGTCCTATAAGTTGTGTGGCCACCGTCTTGTTGGATCTTGCGTTTACGTTCGTCCTATTTTACTTTTACTCCCGCTCGCATTTCTTCGTCATCGTAACAGTCAGCATGTCTAAGTCTAATCACTAAAAGGCAACTAGAGAGTCGCCATTTTCAATTTTAACTTAAATATATTTATTTCTTAATTCTTGAATGCTACACACCTTTGTGAAAAAGATCTAATAACGACCAACTTAATGCGTTGTGTCATTTTCTGCCGGTCACCACACGAGGGATATCAGCGTGACGCAGCAGGTACTCAAATGTCAAGGAAAATACTTTAATATACACTTATTATGTTACTAAATTGGGCACAAAAACGATTGTTCAAAAGTTTGCATGTTTCGAGATCTGCTTCTTGCTGGATATCTAACTTTCAATACAAATTTCAAAGTAAACTTGCGACATTTTAGTACATAATTTCGTTTACATTTTCCTTTGAACGGGTGTACATATTTAAATAAATTTATAAAGTCAAATAATCTGTTAGAAACAACTCGGGTAAAACCAAAGGGATACATTTCTGTTATAATTATAACCGATCCTTTTCTCAAATCTCTCATTTCCCAAGGTATTATTTGAAAATCCTTTCATTACGAGCATGACACTAAGACGATCTATAAAGTACTCTTTAAAATTGACAAAAAATCTAACGCCAGAAGACAAACAAGCGTCATTAATGGTTTATAAATGTTAGCAATCATTGAAGTACATTTACGAAAATAAGTAGTGGAGAGTGTAAGAAGAGTGGAGAAGAGTTTGCTACACTATTAGCATATTATTGTGCACGATGATACGTTACGTAACGGTCGCATTTCTTATGGAAAAATGGAATGGAATGGAATGAAATCAAAAATTATAGGCAAATTCCTGTACCATTACTTAAAAACATCGTAACTGAGTTGAGTATTATTGTCAAAAACGTTTAAAGACTTCCATTTGGATCTCTTCCCAGACACAAACATTTGTCGCACTACACTGAATCTGAACAAAGGATTTACTAACAAAATCTAAAAGACACACGCGCTCACGCGAACTGACAATAGATGGCGCAGAAACATTTTTAGGCAGATCTTGAAAATAAGCAATAAGCGTGGAGCAAAAGTTCTCGCCATGTAGTTGCAATTTATTTGGATTTCTTCCCCACAGGTTTTTAAAATATTAAGCAAACCATTTTGAGACAATTCAGGATATCAAGTTTTAAATTAAGAAATTTTAAATTAATAAATAGATAGGTTAACAAATTTAGATTGGTGACGAACAAACAATTTCTTTTCTTAGCAATTGCCGTTTTAGTTACGTAGGGCAAATAATACTAACATGTAGCCATTTCGCTTTTGGGTTTACTTTTAAATTCTTGACGGTTTGTAATAACTTCTCATATTATATCAATGTATCAAGTGTTTATAAAATTAACAATTTATATCAGCGTTCTTAGTAGTCCTTCATATGGCTTAATTGTGGGTAAGACATTTGTCATTATCTTATCCATTGTGTCATACATAATACATTCGGTAGTTCTCGTACTGATAACGCCTCGAGCGAATGATAATTTGTCGCTTTTCAACTGTAATTCGATGGCGTGAACTGATAACGACTTACACGTTTTATACATTAATTGTTTTATTTCCATCGTTGTTAATGGATCAGATACAATATCTGTAGCTTTGGCGCTGTATAACTAAGCTACCTGCGTTTTGAGCTCGCGTGTGAATACTTCGTCAATATTTTGATTTTAAAAACCAGCGTTACACTTGTTATTTGGTAAACGAGGCGTTTCATTTTTTCTTTCATGTCCTTCATAGTAGAAGATAGAATCAGGTATATTTTGCAATATTTAAGTAAGGTCTGTTCCAAAAAATGTGTTAAGTGACATGTCTACATATGTAGAGTTTTCATAAAACAATCTTAGTAACTGTACAGTATTGTGTGACGACGGCAGTAGAATCGTGTTTGTCGAAAGAAAATGATTGGATCTGCCCTCATTTAAAAAACCCACTAGTCACATTGTCTATTTGATGAATAACCTTAATAGAGGAAGTGATGACACCGCAGGACCTTGTCCGGACGAACCCAGCCGACAATTAGTAATTGGTGGACAGTGGACAAATATCTGCACGGAAATGCCCGTAATAATTGATATTTTGATCCCGGTAAATAATTAAGTATTTTCTGTCTTACTTAATGGTCAAAATTCGACTCCAATTTGTAAATTTTCAAGTTATTGAGATTCCTCCGTCAAAGTATATATCTCTAGAAATATCTACTCTGCGGTATCGTTTGACGACAGATTATTTGATATTGACAGTATTAATGCAAGCAGTGAACGTTTTTTCTAATTTACTTAATGTATTTGTAACACATTTTATATGCAAATTTTGGCTTCCCGCAGTCCTACTACATATAAACTTTAACTGTGCCTATTAAGACCGTCCATGCGCGAAATATGCTTAAAAAAGCGGTACAAAGTCTTCTCCTCCTGTATTAAGGTGTAAACAGTACGGTGTCAGTGCGCAGTCCGCGTTGTACGCGGTTGCATGACAGTATGCTGAATAGTTTAGCAATGACGTCAGCGACAAGGTGTTTTCATTGTACGCAGTAAGGCGGACAGGTATAAGGAGATACAAGAATGTTGGTAAATTATAAATGAGAAATCGATAACATTAATTTCTTAATGTAGACAAGAATAGAATCAAAGTTTCGTTAAAAACTAGCTCTGCAACTCCGGTTACTGCCCACGTTATTGTTCGGTTCGCTGTATTATTTTTGTCTTTTAATCAACACTCATAGATAGCGGAGTATCTTTTACGATTAGAAGGTAGAAATATTTCACTTTAAAATTATATCTGTCTTCAGTTGTTAATTAGCATTAGAGGGTGTGATTAGTTTACGTAACTTAATCAGATAAAAGGAAAACCAATTGATACAGAGTGACGGATTCGTAACATTACTCATTGAATCGGAATTTACTAAATTTGTACAATATTTACCCACGTCTTCACGGCGAAATTTCATTTAAGGGTTTTCTGCAGATGTTGGTCAGATGGCGCCGGTGTCGCTGCTGTTGGGAATGTTCTCGAATAGAATTGGAAATGAATTGACCATCGCGCACATTTCAAAGCGCCTGTGAGCCATGTTTCGTGTTCGTCGCATTGAGCACCGGTTTGTTTACACAACAGTGGAGCAAGGCTATTGTGCGCGCCCGCTCGGTGGCGCGCTGGCCAAAACATCGAGGCGGCTCGGACGCGGCGCTGCCGCTGACTCGAGAGGAACTCGGCCAATGTCCGCCCTATTCGCGCACCACTCTTCACATCTAATTTCATTTTCTCATCTCATTTTTTACACCAAAATCATGGTGTTTCTTGTCTTTGCTAATGAAAATTATGAAATTGTTTTGTTCCTACTTCACATTTATATATACATAATTATGTATGTATAGTATATTAATCGTATTAACGATATACAGTTCACGTACCTCGTAACCTTTAAGCTACCGTTACTCGTATTGGAACACATTATTATGTGTATGTATTGACGTATTAGTTCTTAAACTTTAATATTGTATACCTACAATGCGTTGATGGATGCAGGTGACGAAGAAGACAAAGACACATCTATCCTGATCGAACAGGTCAGAAACTGGCTGATGGGGTGTCGGAAAACTGACGCCGATGTGCGTGTGTGATTATAGTGACAAATGTAGAACAAATATGTCAAGCCTTTAAGGACAGAGATATTTGGCACTCGGTGCTCCCCGCTTGTAGTGCCTATCCTTAAGGGATCTGACGTGATGATATAATAGTAAATAGTTCTTAAATAACGAAATCAGGCCGCTTAGAGGGATAACACCCTCGACTCGCATTTCTTCCTTGAAGTTGTTGTTATCAGAACAATGTATTCGTCTGGCGGCAGCGGCTACTTGTGACTGCTGTCTGTTCGTTTGTTACCCTCGTAACATAAAACGATTTTTCTTTATTCCTTTACATGATTTAATACAGAAAAGTCGGTTAAAGAAAACCAGTTATAGGAAAATTAACGATAAAACTACAATCAAACAAATCGCTTACATTATCGGAATTAAAATTTATTGTTTCGTATTTTTTGTGACAGGCAACATCGCAACGTCACTTGTCAATTCATTTATACCTCATTGCTCATATTGTATGGGTGGGCGAATAGATAAATATATCAATGTGTTTAAATTATAGTTACTTATCTATTTTTGTGTCATTTATATACGCTATGCTTATTTCTGTAGGAAATTAAATACCAAGGTGAGGGTCGCTTCGACGTTATCGTGGGTCTGATATGAAACAGTACGTGTTTAAGAAATTATTATTTCTACATCATCACGCTCAGTCTATTGCGAAACAGGCAGAAAGCACCGAGTGCCAGATATCTCTACCTTAACAGACCTGACCATACACAAACCAGCTCTTTTACATTTATCGCTCCATGTGAATAATTGTTTATTCAATTTGAGCAGACCCAGTATTGATTCGTCCAATTTATTACACCACACATACTATTTCCAATAGCCAATACCGGTCGCCATATACACATACGAGTAAGTGCGTACTTTACGATCCTGATAACGGAGCATTACATTACACGCTTGATAAAAACCGTCGATTTCCCTCGAGATATACAACACTGAACAATTTCGATACGACACGATGCTGCCACTTCATTTGCTTCATATTTTAAAAGTCGACGTCTGCGTTGGACAAGGGCTGAGCTCAGTATGCTCGTCGGGTACTTACGTCATCCTTATAGACAGATCTCCTCTGACAATAAGAAGATATGGCCATAGTTTATCTCTTGTATCTGATCTTATGATTCCTCATGACGTCATAGGAATTAAGGCGATACCAAGATCAGCGTTGCTCTGAATCCTAGTTCCTGTTAGCAGAGGCGAAGTCGACTCCTATAACCCCGTCTTTTAACTTGTACCTATGTATATTTCACTTATATCTTTCCGTATAAGTTAGAACAATGCAAATAGTTTTACGCGGTCTGTATTTTTAAATTTTATAACTTTAAAATTTATCCACATTCTTACGCATTAAAAAGGACACTACGGAAGCGAGAACAAGATGACTGACATCTAGTAATTGTCTTATCTACTTTGTATTTCTATATTGTATTTGGTGCGCCTGTGGCCATTGATAAGTGAACCTGACTGTTGTATTTGGGTCGTGGGTTCGATTTCAATCCAAAGCAAATGTTTGTGTGATAAACACACGTATTTATGCGTATTGTGTTATATGGCGACAGTACATAAAGATATCAATATATAAATCGATCACGGCCAGTGTGTGTTCGACATTGGGACTATAACATACTGTTATTCGACAGAGTCAATACTGTACTATCGACATCAGGATCAGTCCTTGTCCAGCTGTCATCCAGTGGGGTGGTTTTGTTTAAACATTGATGCCGTCTACTGAATACAGCCGATCGATATGTCATTGTAACGAATATGTCTACATAATAACAGTAATATATAGATAATCGGGTAGGACGAATGATGAATGTTGAATGTTGTCAAGTTTATAAGAATGCAGAGACATTTTGCACTCGATGCCTTCTGGCTAGTACAGCAAGAGACCGGGCATGATAATGTTATCTCTCTATACCTTTAAATAATAATAATATCTGCACTCAAAATAATACAAAAATTTTAAACGGTGAAATTATTTACAAAATCGCATGTAGGCCGTTCAAAAGTAACAAAGGTTAAAGATATATGTACTCGTAGGTAATTGTAAATAATACACATAAATGATAGCAAAACATCTGTTTGTTAAAGTGGGAGTAGGAAAGGTCGGAGTAATGTTTTATTATTCACAGATGTACTTTGTAACTGTACAGTTTAGTGTCAAATTAACCGTTTGCGGTAACCGCTGGGGTTCAATTACCATTTCAACTTTCGCATTTGTGTGAATATAATGTCTTTTACAATCATCGCGGTCGCAACTTGTAATCATTATTATTATATTGCCAGGTCGCTTACAGGGTACACGAAGAGCTCAGGGTCCCAAATATCTTTGTCCTCTCAGACTTTCAACTCCTCCGCCAGACATTACGAGCTGTTTGGTCAAGGTGGGGTCGCCTCGGACTCATTTAGCATCATCTATCAACATTCGCATTGTTTATTCCTTTTATCATTCTTCCCTCCGTCCTTTTCTTAACACGTCCGAACGATTAGAGCATGCCCTTTCGCTTTTTTATATTAACACTATGTTTCACACGAAGCTACTTACATTTGTATTACGACCTTATTATCAACCTTCGATAAGTATTCTTTTCGTAAACTACGACCTAAAGAATTCAAGCTTTGAGGTTAGTAAAGCACCATGAAAATGCTCATTATAGTGAACGCGTTAGGGGTAAGCCGGGAGACTTTTGTGATATTGACATAGAGTTGGAGATCAGTCGTGTTATGGGAATAGTGGTAGGAGACGACACAATAACATGTATTTTTCGAATAGGACTAGTCCTATTAGACCTGGTCTTGCAAATGTGTTTTGTTTTGACATTTTAATATTGACGACGATTATAATAGACTGTTGGTTTTAAATGTGGAAAGTCAAAAGAACGGGGTGTCATTTTGTCTCACTGGCTCGTATTTAATGCTTCGTTAATAATTCTTAATGTCTTGTTTAGTACATACAGTGGGTGCTGCCGCTCTAACGTACGTGGCGAGATATAAAATCTATTATTGCATAATCGTTACTTTGCGTGGCATTAATATCAATATTTCTGTTACATTTATATAAAATTGGACCTTTGGAAAATGGTAAGAAAAAAAAACCATTTACGGTACGGAAAGAAAAAATCATAGATCGTATCTAATACGAAAATAAACGTAGGTAAATGTATCTTTTTAAATAGTAACATATTATGTAATGAGGTAACGCGAAACATGACACATGCAATATTAGCACCCGATGAAATGAATAATGGTTATATGCGATGTAAATGAAAAATGATACAATTGTCATAAACTTCGAGAGCACAAGTAATACTATATCTTCACGCAGGGTGATTTATGGGATAGGAAAAAAATATCAAACACTGCATATCTGTATTCCTGCAGACCTAATGATCCTCCTTTACATTCATCGGGCTCCTCACGGGGTTACTATAGTTATAGTATAAAATATTCTATTCCACTTGTTACACAGTAATGCATTAACAGATCTGAACAAAACAGAACAGAACAAAATATTCTTAAGGTGTATTTAATCGTTTAATACAAATATATTTATAGCTTCTCGTAAAATCTCCGTGTCACGACTACTAAGCGTTATTTGATTACATTGCGTTATCGGGACGTTCCAATAGCGAGCAACGAGTTGCTCTCACGAGTATCGTGCGATACGCAGAAATCAACTTGACACTTGGAAGGAATGCGCTTCTCCTTCCCC
>DWMF01000583.1:0-14003 GCA_018244815.1 Parelbella polyzona | reverse complement strand
TACATATGTATGCTTTAAGCCGGTAGATGATTTGACACGTATGCACTTCTATATATTATTTTATATATTATGAACAGCAGAACATAAATAATCCAATAGAAACAACAGTTCACTTAGCGATATGTAATATTAATCACATGTGGTATCCCAACAATATAATGAAGGCAACGCTCTAAGGAAGACTGCACACTCACACGGGAACGCCGCTCAACCATGACTGTGTGTGAATGTCTGTGTGTTTGTTAATGGCTGTGTGTGTTAATGGTGTTTGTACATGTATACGTGGTGCGGTGCGCGTGTGATAAAACATTGCAGCTCGGAGATAGTATTGCGAATTCCCACAGCTGCTTCCTCGGTTACACGTTTAATTATGTTGATTATTATTTTAATTAGGAATGCTACACATTCACTTGAAAGCACAATTACAGAAAAATATGTGGCATTGTAATGGAACGGGAAAAGAAAAGATAATAATATTACAGCAATTAAAAATATATGCTTTTATCCGTACCCATAAATATTTTAACTTGTATGTACATGTATATTAATACGTATATAGTTTTCGTATAAATAAAAAATAATCTACCTCTATTTATTATATCAATAAACTAATATATGAATATGTTTGTGTTGACTACCTCTATGGCGACATTGGACAGCTAAGACCAATGACAGCGTCGAGCAATTACAATAATCCAAAAAAAATTAACTCAAAACTATAATACTTGGATTACACTAACCGCTCCACATTGAACGGTATATGAACAGTGAACAAAAACAGTTCACATAATAACCAAAAACCATATTTTGTGTTCACCACTTCAAATATTGGACATACAGCCAAATATCATTCAGACACGTGCCGCCAAAAAGCGAAACAGTGTCAAATTCCGGCGTTTTATTTTTGAAAAAGCTCTGAGAAGTACCGGCGTGAACTGAACTTTAATGGCACTTAACTAGATTTATAGCGTCCTATGGCTGCACAGGAAATCATCGGATATCAAAGAATTTTCACTTTTTACATCGCATTCGCGGTTTTATTCGTGCGCGTATCGGGTCTGTCGTCACTTTAAACGATACCACAGATAAAAACGAACCTTCCGTATTTCGTTATCGCGGGTGTGTGTTTTTATGGGTTTAGTGAAACCTGTCACTTCCATGAAGTTGTGTTTTTAATTAAATCGCATTAAAGTAATTTAGATTGTATTCATAATCGACACATTGATATTTTATTTGGCTGGAAATTAAACGTAAATAGAAATGTTTTTTTTTTTTTCATTAATTACAAAACGAAGAAATCATTTAAAAGCATATTATCAAACTTCATCAAGTCTTAGACAGAAATACCGATAAAATCTATACGCAAGTAATTAAACACAAGGGTACATATGTGCCTACATGAACATATTTTTGTGAATTTAAATAAAATTGAACCGCGTGGTGGCTTTAGGTTTTAAGATTTCAAGTAATTTACATAAAATATTTTACACAGTATTTATTTAGGTATTAAATACCATTCTGTTCTCTACCCAAATAAAAACGTTTTCCTTAATCAATTTTGTATGTAAGCAGAGATTTCCTATAATCCAAACGGTACTGGACGAGAGTCTTTACAGCAAATAAATATCGCAGTAAAGGCTCAGATACTCTAAACGATATTCAAAGTCCAATACGAATTATAATAAATAATGCTGAGGTATTGCGATTTATGCATAAGAAAGTTTATTGCCGACCAAAAGAGGCTATAGAAGGGGCCGAAGCTATTCGGACACCAGACAAATGGGGTCTAAATTGAAAGTGCTGTAATAGGACTAATTTAATAAACTACCAATCACAGCGCCGTACTTGTATCATACAATACTTTTACTAGTTAACCTATGACAATATTGGGCCATACACGACTCTACACGAGTTGTATGACCCACGTTATATTTACAACGTCCGCACTGATTGAGATTTATGATTGTGTTGCGTAAGGCTTATTCTGCAGACAGTTTTGTTGTAACACCAGTGTGGATAGCGCTTTACGTCGATAATGAAGCTAGGACCACACTTATGCTGTATTCCATTAGATTAGATAGGTGTATTTGTACCAATAGAGATGAAAATTTTATTATAATCGCTTTATACATTTAAAATTTTGCAACTTCTAGAAAATATTAATAACGTATGTATGTTGGAGTTATTAAATATTGCAAAAAAGTCGCTTACTGCATAACTTGTAAGAATGATGACAAATAAAGAAGATTACTCCAACAATTCTTCTTCTTTAAAACTGTATTTTTATTTGAATTTCATTTAATTAATAAGTAATTTCAAATTTCATTTCTACGTTTACTTGTAAGCACATCTAACTTAATAATCAACATTTACAATTAATTTACGTATATGTTAAAGGATAAGCAATTACTAATTCACAATGGTTCGCTTCACGCAGGCATCATGTCTATAACTACAAAGTTACTCTCTTTGTTGGTGTATTGTTGTTTTGTGTTGTTCCCATTGATATAAACAGAATATCACGTCTGTCATTCCTCGAAAGGTTAGGCAGAGGAGTGTACTACTTCCACTTTTCACAATCATAGGTCCTATGTAACCAGCCACACGTCCCATTGAATTGAGGGTGAGCTTATTGCCATAGCTTTGTTGCTGAACATGATATAATTGAAATTATGCCGTCTCACTGCCCCCCGTTTCCTGGTACAAGTTTCCTTTAATAGCAACTATAATTTAGTGGACTTTCATGTAAATGAAACTATATTCAAATACGGTTTAAATTACATCTTGTTTTATCGTTGACCGGTTAGGTTTCTGCCGTAAGGTGCAGAGTCAGTAAAATATATTTTATAGTAAATGGTACAAGACAAGGGAAATTAGGAAGTCGATATTATTGCAGTTGGTTTAAATTTTATTAAATCCTATCAAACACCATAAAGTAGTTTAAAATGTATTAGTAATACTTTCGCCAGAAACTCATATCTTTGCGAATGCGTAGATACTGTAATAGTGTGTTAGATATTCATTATCCTCTTGCATCTGTGGAGGAGGCTCACGCCAACATGACGCGTTTATTTTCCCGAAGGGGTAAGCAGCGGAGTATAGTACAATTCCACGATTTGTAAGTTATGTTATACGTCTCGGCATGGAATAGGGCGTGTTACAATATATCGGGCACATTTCCAATTCCAAAATGTTATAAAGACTGCAATAATACGATAATAGTATAAAATATGACAATTTAACAATCCCACTATTTACCTTCGTATTGTTTCCCATGGTTAATTATTCCAATGGTATATTTGTATGGTTTCCTTTCTAATTGTTTACATAGACGCTAAACGTTGAAGGACAAAGGATCGCCGGCGTGTGAAAACTCAAACAATCCACCAATAGCGATTGCTCAATTGTTTCCATTGAAATATTCGCACACTGCAACAAGTATAATGTATAGAGAGTAAATAATAACAGTAGCAATTTTAACAATTTTATTTTTATCGAATCCACTTGTAAGTACCTACATATACGAGTATGCAACGAATGTATGCAACTAAATTTCATTAATATATAATTAAAAATATTACTTAATTGTATTGGCGGTCATTGGATCAAGCCTACGTCCTGCAGTGGACTGAGTTAGGCTGATGATGATGATAATGATGATGATGTAGTATTGAATATCAGTTAACCAACATTTTCTACTCGGTTCAACGGTACTAATGTGGATCGCGAGGAATACCTACCGAGGTTTTTAATTCCGTCCATTGTTCGTTCACAACATTTGTCATAGGAACGAGAAGTGAGGAGAAATGGTTGATAGGCACAACAGCAAAATGGACTTAACACTTCACAATGAATGAAGTGAAAGCGACAGGTCAACGAGAATCAATCAATGGGGATATGAATGAAGTCTTAGAAACCAGACGAAATGTTCTGACCATAACACATTATAAATGTTGCATTCCCTACGGTTATTACATTTAAGTGACGGACAAAGGAAGTCAACGAGTTTTCTCTGCGTAAATGGACAGGTCAAATGGGTTATTGGGTGTTTATGGGAGAAAATGAAAATCTATGGTCGAGCCAACGCGTTCGCGACGTTCGCTATGGCAACTGGCTGAACGTAACATGTTATTTCCGTAAACAACGACGGTCGAAACTAAAACTAGAATTTAAAAGAAATGTTGTTGTAAAATTGAATCGGTTCGTAACGGTATATAATTAAGCTATTAAGAAGAATAACAGTAATTGGAATATTTGTGCTCACAGCCTTCAAATGCTAAACTAGTATTTTAGTGGCGTTTTTAATGAATATATTGTATTTGAACAATGTAGATGAAGCACGTCGAGTCTTAAAGGAAAGAGATGTTAGGCACTCCGCACTCTTCGCTGGACTTGTAAGGGATCTGGTTTTTCCATCTAATAATAATAATAATAGGACTGTATTTGAAAAGTAAACTTAAAATAAAACAGAATTCTAAATTACAAATCGAAACACTGCAGTCTTATCGAAAGCCAGTCTAGTAGCCGATACAAATAGACATCAAGACTAACAAGCACCCACTCAAGATATCGACATAGAACCTAACACGTAAACGAATTGAAAATCTAAGATAATGTTGTTCGATAGCTATCGGCCGTGTCCTATTGCTAACGGTACAAACTAGTGTCAGGCGAAGCCAATTGCCAATCAAAAACTGTTTAACTGAGATCCGGTAGTACGACGCGAGGTCAAATGTCAAGACTGGCAGAATCAATGTTACGTACCGTTTTGCCGACTTGTTTCACTACGGTCGAAGAAACGATTTGTGGCGAATGTAATTTAAGAATAAAAATTTTAGATGCACAATCTTCACACGGTGGAATTTATTCTTGGGTGAAGGAGCTTGAGTATCTTACTTATCAGGCTTACTCAAGAAGCGTAAGCCTAAAGAAGGTTGTGTCTACTAGCATTTGATATTAGTACCTACGTGTCATAACACTATGACTAATTTAAATGTGATGACATCCGAAATAAAATTATATTAAACTACATTGTTACTACTTTAATGAAGGTGAACGTTACTTGCTTACTATAATGAGAAATCGAAAATACGACAATGTAAAGTTGAGTATATAGATAGGGTTAAAATATATAACAATACAGATGGAGATAAAAGAAATGACAAAAAAGATTCTTCCTAAAAATACCGGTGGCATTCTTATTAAAAAAATACCCAATTTTCATTTCAAGCCATAGTATATATACTTCGACTTCACTTCACTTTGTAACATAGTCGAATCAATATTGTGTTGTGTTGACAGAAGATGACCCAAAATGATAAAGCAAAAAAAGAAAAACAAGAAATCAAAACAATTGTCAGTCCCGCGTTAAAGACAAATCAAATACTCAATCAACCTTTTAATGTATACAACATAAACGGCGTTTAGCATAAATTGTGCATTAGGTTGAAACTTGAAATACATCAAGGTATCGCCCATAACACTAATACATTCACAGGCTTATTGCATATCGATGGCACATCTTTGCTTGTCATTGCTCTTGTTAAGATTCCCTCGCGCGCAGTAAGCTTTAAAGCAAGACTTTTACGTATCTCAGTTTGCGATCGCCTCACAGCGCATCGGAGTGATATCGACATAATGAGACCATGTTCATCTAAATGTATTTCCTACTGATATAATTGATACGATACCGCAGCACCGCAGTAGTGGATACATAGGGTCAGAGGTGACTTGCGTAATCAATAGATGTAATGTTTTATACCAAACATACGCCTCGATTGAGCGTCTAGCGATGTCTCTGGTCTTTCTTCCCATCGATCACCTTTATTGCACTCTTATGTAATTTCAGTAATATTAAGTATTGTTTGGTATTTATGATAATTGAATTATTATCGTTTTGATCTAAGGAAGGACTACACGCTATTAAATCAATGTTTGTCGTGAATAGACTGTTAGTTCATTTATTGGGTGTTGCAAATGAAATAAGAAAATACGTTTATAAAAGCTTTATAAAATAATTGCAATGTGGATGAATTCGGGATAAAAATTAACTTGGTCACGATACGAAAATGCTGAAAGACAAATTATTTTATATGCAATAAAGTTTTTAAAGAATTACTATCATTTTTATATTTAATCTAAAATAAACCTTCAACCATCAACAACACTACGTTTTATTTGTATAGCTAGTTTGTTACTAACGTTTTACAAATGTAATAATAATATTACATCTCCCTTAAATCTTCTAACACTTGTACGTTAGCGTCTACCCTCACATGAATAGATATTAACGTTTCAGTATGGTAGACTGATACTCAATAAGTTTATGCCCTCTTGTGTTCGCCATTCAACCCGTCCGTGTGTCTCGAGCGAGTTGACGTGAAATATAAACGTGTGCGGTTGTGATGTGTTCATTAATAACATGCTTGATTGCTTTAAAGAGAGCTCAATACATTCAGATCTCGAGGTTATGTAACAACACTTGTATAGACTGGATAGAAAAGAAGGACCACGATTAATCATTAAGAGCTTCTCTCATCATTTTGCTTCCAATCAAACGTGTTGTTTCTCACCTTTAACTGCTGTATGTGTTAACTTTATGTATGTATATTGTATATACTATATGTGACTGTTTGACGTTTACTATTAACAATAAACTGTGATAGGCGGCTTCGAAGTAGGATCACAATTAAGCATTTATAGCATTTCTCATCATTCTATTTTAATTAAATGTCTTGTTTCTTACCTATAACTGCCAACGTATCATTAAACTTTATACGTCTCAAATGACAACTTTGTATAGAGTAATTTCGCTCATGAGAATAACGAATGTAGAAGAAACATATTGCGCACTTGATGCTCTCTGCCTATCCCGTAAATGACCTGGCATTATGATATAACAATAATAATAAGATCAATCATATTACTAAGATATAGAATGAAATTGAAAAGACACAATTGAATGAATGTAGCATATCATAACCACAGTGATAAATCCGTCAAATGTCAGTCTAGTTTCGGTTTCAGTCAGTGCGTTCGTCACTCACAGCGGCGATGTGTCACAAATCAAACACACGTAAATACACAATAGTGACATACGGACAGATGTGATTGTGATATGTTAATAACTCTGCAGATCGGACTCCGATACTTCCTATAGATGTCCACAGTTTGATTTATTAACTCCTTTATTTTACGCTCCGTGTGATCGACTTCGCATAATGGAGGCTGCCTTTTGTTATCTCTTATAGTTCTATTACTCTGATTTGATGTGACATCGTCTAAATTTTGCGCTGAATTACAGAACGAATTACCGACTCGCGTTCTGTGTACAGAGTAATTTGGATACAGAGGCGAATTACAGAACAATATTTCCCGTTTTCATAACAATGCCGAGTGTAATTTATAAACAGAGCTTTCAAAACATTGTAACAATGTACGAATTGTAAGAAACGAATTAGATTAGATTGAAATATTGTGGGTACAGGTTTATATTAGTTTCGCAGCTCTGTATTATAAACTGCTTAGGTTTTTTGCCCAAATTGAATATCAATTTCGCCACTATGGTCGGGGTAATTTGGTTTTTTAATACGATATGTGCTAATGTCTTCTTTGCGCTATGCAAATTAATATTGCGATTTGGTTGAGGTAAGTTGCTAAGCGAAGCATGGCGATATCGAAACGACATTGTGAGTTATATGTAATCATTTTTATATCAACACGTGAGGTTTGTTACTGGTTAGGCAGAGAAAACCAATATGTTGTCATTATGTACAAAAATTATAAGTATATGAAAGACCTTTTTTAAGACACGTTCATAGAGGAACAGTTGTATTGGAAGAAAATCTACTAGGTACTACCATGAATATTTTACATGTAAGCGTACAACTTCAATATAATTAGTATCTATATTTTTTGCATGTAGGTTTAAAACATCATCAACATCGGTAAACATTTTGCATGTAAGTGTACACACAATATTTATACTCCCAATTGGCAAATGAACACTGTATTAAAATGTTAAACATCTATATTTAACTATGGAATGCCGTATTTAATAAAAAAATCGTTGTAACACTAACCGAATCCATAACATTCGTTCAAAGTAAATAGTCTTAACAACAGATACATTTGGTAACGACTGTACACAAATGATGTATCGAAAACGATGTAATTGAGCGAAGCACCCACCGCGTCGCTAATAAGTTGCCACCACAAATGGAGCAACAACCTCATAATGGCAACATTAGCGCTGCTCTCTATTGTACAGATAATGTGCTTAAACGATCGTGTGCATATATCACAATTGTCCGATTCCCAGTGTCCTGTTACAATTTAGGGCCGCCATCTTTAAACAATGTTGGGGAAATGTATCAATGCCAACCGTCATTAGTCTTATATATATATTAATCTTAGTTCAACCTAATTATTTTTATTACTTTTTAACACGACTGGTTCGTTATGGTTTAAACAGAGAATGCAGATCGATAATTATCTCTATCCTTCCAGGCTTGCCGACTTCTTCCACAGTCATTATTCTCTTTATAAACACTTAGTGTTTATAAGAAATTTAATAATTGTGTTTCTTGACAAAAGTGTGTTGCTAAACTACAAAATATAAAAGTAAATTTTACCGTTATTTAGTATCCTCGTCGCCATTAACGAAATATTAAATATTAAGCCCATACTTCCAAATGAGTACTTCTTGACATTTATAAATCAGTCTCTTTGTTACAACGAATTTCTTTATTAACGTTCGGTTGCGACAAAATCATAGGGAAGCCAGTCTGATTATACATATTTAGATCGTAACGAAACCTGATTGAATCAGACAGCAGCCCTATTCACGTCCAATTGCCCTAACCCACCCACGGTTACTTAAAGCAATAATTTTCACGGCGGATCTCGCCGCTGCCAGCCCCCGGGAAGACACCATTGATTCCAGTAACTAGTTCCATTGTTGCGCAATTGGATCACGCTGAACGTGGGTACGAGTTACATCCCAATCCACGGTATATAAGGATTGACGTTGAACCATCCAATGTTAAAATCGAATCGCTGCGAATGGGGATGAAGATGTATATAAATAGATATAGAAGCTATAAAGTTATCGTTGACTCTACGGAGAAAAATTTCACATACGATATACTAATTAATGATTTCTTTGGTGCCGGTATTAGGTTGATGTTTATCAGTTTCTTGTTTAATACGAGCAATTGATGTAAACTTCAATGTCCAGGAAATAAACAAAATATATGCCACGAGCAACTGAACTTTTTAGCACAACTAATTTCATTATGTAACAAGCGTTGAAACCATTTATCATATCATAAAACTGCACTTAATTTGCTTTATGTTATGAGGAACATACTTATTCAGTAGACGGTATGTCTACACACCCCTTTACTACAGTTCGTTGACTCCATCTATCTTCTCCCAAGCTGTTGGCTCGGGTGTCGTATAAATTTTCCAATTCAGTCCAATAGCTTTATGTCAATCGTAACAGCCTAAAAGGCAATTGGTAGATCGAGTACAATTACTTCGTAAGAACCTATTTGTGAAGCGAGAGGATGAAATCAATTCGTTCAGAAATGTAGAGGAAGAAACAAGTTTTTTTCTACAACGTAAGATACACTGCAGTAGCACGATTATTTGGAACGAAAAAGATATGAAACGCGCTTATTGATTATACTGAAACATCTCACGTCCGTCGCCACGCTAGTTACACGCATGTAATTATACACATAAGTTACATAAATGTACATTTACGAGATGTATGTCCATTTTGTCAGTATTAATTTTCTTTGACAACAATTGTTATTCATTAAGTGAAATATTAATTTTAAAACTCGATAGGTACACTATTGTATAGAACGTGCTACTTTCAAAAATACTGGCTTAATTTGTTCCCCGTTCGCCTGATGGTACGATTCCCGATTCCCGTCTGTCTGATTGGGCTGATAGCGGGGCTTTATTGCGAAAGTAATCAATGTTACTCGTTTATTTGCACCATTCGTTCGCGATACGATAATCAACGGCGGTATATCGTTCGGTTCTCGGCTCTATCGTGATTCGTGAATTTTAACATTTGTTGAATAATTAAAATATTTAATTACATATTTTATCTTTAATCGAACCTGGAAGACATTAATCTTAAATTTTATTCTTGGTAAGTGTTCATATTTTTACACTGTCAGTACATTTTTCTAGAGATATAGAAATATTGAAGCAATTGACGTTTAAAAATAACTATCATAATTCGATATCCAATATTAAATATTAAAAATCAACTTACTTATGTATTTTAATATCTCTGAATACTATACGCTACACAGATAATTACATTTTTATACCTACCACTACTACCTACCTAGGTATATACCCATTATCTACCTTGATTACCTTCCTGCACATTATACAGGAAATCCGAAGGGTCACCATGAAACAAAGGCTCCAAAAAGGACAACTAAAATGCACCCCAGCAGATTGATCTTCGCGTAGGTAGAATGTTCACACGGATTTGCATCTCAAAAGAATTCGCTACTCCAGACCCTTCAGGGTTGAACTGAGGGCGTTCCATGTAACATACTAGCTTTAGTCCGCAACTTTGTATGACGCGGGCTACTAATACTTATACGAATAATAATGATATCTCAGAACAACTAGCAGTCGACAGTCTCTATGGAAGATTACAGGGCGGTCATTTGACGAGACCTAGGCCTGATGGTAATAAACACACGCACACAATCGCGCCCGCTCGTCTTCAGTCATCAGATCCCAAGTTGAGTAACTGTGTAGGTACATTATTTTTGAAATACATGCGTACTCCTAAAATATAAGCAATTAAAACAGCACGTACTAATTTACAGACAAATAGGTATAAACGAATTCTCGAGTGTATTACACAAATCCTTCTTCTAATTGGAAATCAAATACACATCCCCTGGTCTACAGTCAGTCTGTAGCGACTGAAATAACAGATCAGTCAGTATTAATAAATATATCAAGAAATAATAATTATCGTTTTGTATTGAATTGTTGTTAATGATTTTATTCAAACAATAGTTGACAAGTAACATTCTTGTAATATTCTTATTCTGGACATTTATACTTATGTACTCGTATGTTAGAACTTAACATTATCCTCTTACACTCCTCTGCCCACCACTTGAGGAATTACAGGCGTAATGTTACGTCAAGTCTTAAAAATATATATACGATACATTTAAGTATCAGAACGTACTGTCTTGTAACCTTTCATTTTACCCACCCCATAGTCCTAATTTTGAACGGTCCCCAACGGAACCGATCTTCTGAAAAAAAATAAGACCTCCCCTCCGATTTAGGGGCTACTATTTAGGAAGTCCTTTCTCAGAGGCGCTTATATCTTAAAAGCCCGTTAAGTGCTTTTAGTGACGAGGGAAAAATCTTGATTCGTATTATTTACAATAGGTAAGCGTAAAAAGTGCAAACAAAATATTAAAGAGACCTGAGAGAAACAATTTAAAACGCACTAAAATGCAACAAACTTTAATATTTAAAATTCAACAGTTACATAATGTGTTTGTTATTTCCACGTCGCAACGGGAAAATGAAGAGATGCGATGGTCAGAAGCTACACCGAATTAACTCATCTTTATCGTAGATAGTCATTTCAATAACCACAATCAATAATTAGTCATCGAAGAGTCTACAATAGTTAAAACGAAAATTAAGTCGCTAAAAACTATACTCATTAATAGTTGTGTAATTTTAGGTAAAAAAAAATACCAATTACGAAAACACTGTAACAATTTGTCGATAATCAGTGTTAAATTAATTACAAAATCAGTTATTAATGATCAATTAATTAAAAATCATTACTGTTAAATTAATTACAAATCTATAACAATGGAATCATACTGGGCGTATAATCAAGCTGAAAATATAATGAAGGTTATATTTTTGCTTTCACTTTAATTTAAAAAATATTAGTCAATATCAGTGCGATACGTTATACATATGTAGGTACCTACATAAATATAGGTCGTAAATACCCGGGCTACAATTTTGTAAGGGTTAGTCTACGAGTGATGGCTTTTTAGAAACTTTGCTATTTGTTGTGAATACAAGTAAATAATGGAGAGACAATGTATCGATCGGTCCTAATAATGTAAGTCAGGGCTGTCCGCAGGAGCGTCTAACGACGTTACCGTGCCCTACGTCAGACCGAGACGAGTTCAGTACTGGAAGTGTTAAGTGGATAACCCTATTTATTATTGTTAAAGTCTGATACATTTTCTCTATATAGAGGAAAAGTGTATTAGAACGTCGTAACGAATTTCATTCATCTTCGAGTCATTAACAATATTCTGTAGGTTGTGTAAAGTCTGCCAACAAGTACTTATCCAGCATGGTACACCATGGCGATAATCCTTTTTCACTATCTTTATATATAATTGTTTGGTGAAAAATATTCACAATGTAATGAAGTAATCTAAATAGTTAGAGTATTAACTCATTGTGAAGACAGGAAAATACGAGTATGTGATTGGTGTTAGGTAGAGTCAAGATGTTGTATGAAATATATGTATATGTACCTCTGTTGTTGTAGTATTAAATGCATTAAATGCAGTAAGTAGAGACATCAAAATAAAAATTTAGAATTACTCTATCCAACGAATATTCAATTACACAGTGCATCGCGAAGTATAATTCTTTGCTATTGTTGTAACTTTTTGTCACTACTTATCAAATTTAAATAATAATAATAATAATCGACACAATTGTCATTCCACTGTTGGAATATTGGTCTCCTCTCATATTGAGAGGGATAAGGCCAAATTCATAAAATTTAAATAATAATAATATTATGTCACAAAATGATTAATAAATATGATCTAATACATTGTAGTTCCTTATTTAATTTATTTCAAGCATGCAACTCTCAAAATACCGCCGGTCATGTCCACGCTACCACGTCATTGCCGCAGAGCTCGAGTGGCTAGCAAATATTTCTGCAGTGCACCAGTATAAAATGAGCTCTCCACTTTGATTGCCGCTTGAAGTGATGTCCAAATGGCAGTTAAATAAATATTTACCCGTCGCCTTCAACTTTATTATTATTGTTCACAAAGCTTTTTGATTTTCTTGAATTTACTACAGCTTATTTCTTTATGCATTTGTACAGAGCTATTTCAAAAGTTTGATATAATGAAATATGACTTATACGATTCTCGTAAATAATGTTTAGTACGTCAATGACTCACTTAATGACTTATCTTTACGAGAGATAGACATATTTAATGGCTACTTAGGAAACCTGAAGGTAAATTACCTACATAATCTAATACAATTTTTTGCACTGATTCTAAGATATCAAAGAACTTTCAGATACAGATTATGATGTTGTCCTACACAGTTATAACCAAAATAATTTTGTTTATGTTACAAGACTGTCAAACAATAAGGTGAAATTTTAAATCACTAAAATATCTTATCTTATCTATCTTATCTATCTAAAAACCCATGTTACTAGCTAATCTGACTATAAAAGCATTGTTTTTAAAAACCCGTACATATTTCCGAATATTTTCTAAAATACGAGGTTGTCTACCAGAGAATGGACGGTCAGTTTATAGTAGCCATGGTATTAGCGGGGTTTCACCCTACACGTCAAACACACGCTCCTTCTGAGACTAATGCAGTGAGCCCTCCGATTTGTAAAGTGTTTACTCTACCCCGAAAGTTTTTCCCTCTTTTCTAGTGAATTTTACGGATAAAAGGTAAACTCGGTAATAGAATTAGGAGAAGACTGAGTGATGTATTACAGAATTAGAGCATCAACATACCAAATACTCCAATTACAAAAGGTATTCAAATAAATTATTTAAAAATTGCATATTAATCGCATATGAGCAATGCCACGAGAAAATTGAGTTTATTAAAAGCTCGCAAAACGGATTTTCACTGACACGTGAGCCGGCGTCAGCAGTCAGAAACTGTCAGAAACATCGTATACAGTA
>DWMF01000582.1:0-14006 GCA_018244815.1 Parelbella polyzona | reverse complement strand
GCAGAAAGACATATTGACCCAAAATTAAATAAATGGGAAATTCCGCCTCAAAGGTTTAATTTGTATTCAAAAAATAAAAAACTGACATCGGCGGTCATACCACTGAAGTTCCCGCTGAAAGATGTGTAACGAGTGTGTACCTACTATGTAACGTGTTCTGTTGCGCCTTCTCGTTTTCTAGAAATTTCTACTCTTTCTACATCAGCTTTCTACTTCATTCAATCTCACACCGACCTTCGCAAATAACTTTGGTATTATAAAAACTGATGCTAACGATCAATTAAATATCGATTGAAGTTTTCTCTGAGCAAGAGCTTCGTAAACCTTTTAATGATAAACGACTGCGGTGTATGTAAAGAGAGCAAATTGCTGCAGAGATAAATGTCACTTGGATGATATAATACTTAGCATACGATCACTCAGTTATAGACTAGGGCTGTCAATTACCATTGTATATTAGGCGTCATGAATTTTTATTTGTAAACAATTTCACTTGTACGAGTATATTTTTATGATTAGACCAACCAATTCTATAATCTTCCTCAAGATCTAGATTCGACCAAGGAGGTTTACAAAGAAAGGTGTAGGTTCAGTCCGACGAATCCGTAAAGCCACTATAGGTAACTCCACAAAACAAAGATATATAAATAAAATATAGTCCTAAAAAGTAAGAATAAGCCCCAAAATCATGTATTTATCTGACAAATATGAATAGTTGTTAATCAAATGATTTATATAACGCTCATTATTGGGAAATTAATTGTATTATCAAACATTACATGACCATATATTTCTATTAACTGGAACACATGTTAGTTAAGCCGACGCATATTTAATCAAATATTTATTTATTAGTTTATTAAATATTCGTGTGAAATGATGCGTAATATAGTCTTCAACAGCTTAACGGTAATACACTTTAGTTGCGTTGAATCTATATAGAGCGAACGCGTTTCAGTTGTACCAATTATAAAGGCACACCCACACTAGGGTGATTTATTCGGAACAATGTTGCGGAGGCGATGTTGTCATAGGCAGTGATGTAACAGCTATTTTACTAATTTTTTTCTATTCTTCATTGTTACGCTTATGGCATTGTATTGTTTGGGATCAAGTCTTGTTATTGGTATGTATAAACTACATATATATCCTATTACAAGAAGAACATCGTAGATAAGGTTTTATGGTTCGTTATAAAAGTATTCTGTATCTGTATAATGGATCTGTGTTTGGTGTATAGCAATAGGCACACAGCCTATTCCATGAGACGTAAAACGTAACTGGTAAAACGTGCCAGTGTATTACACTTGTCTGCTTACCCCTTCGGGGATTACAGACGTAATGTTGCATTATGAATGTACTTATCTTAATACTCGCTTGCCAAGGTTCTTACATAGAAGGCAGAGAGGAACGAATTTCGAAAACAGTGTCGTAATAGACCTGACGTGAATTAATTAATTGTAATTTAAATTATACATATTTTACTATCCATCATGGGAGCTTAGAAATGAGTAAACAAAATAGTACGCATCGGTACAAAATAAGTCAAGCATAAAATAAATATAGAACATGCAAAGCAGTTACAGCAATCTCTCTTAAAATTTCTATTATAATAAAACTTGACGCAGTTCCAGGTATATTTGCAAAGATAGGGTTGCTACCAGTTCAAGTTTTGATATTACTGTTATAATTTATCTAACCCTTTTTTTTAATATCGTAGGAATGTGTAGGAAAGTTTAACGTTGGTGACAATAACGAGTATTTCAAATAGTTATATTTCATTGAGAGTTTCATTAACTGTATCGGAGTACAATAAAATAAAATAAGTTGTTAAAATGCCTTATATTGAAATATTGATAATCGAGTGATACATTGGTACTAGTTATAAGTAATATAACAACTTAATCATCATAAATCATAAATCTCCTGAAGATAGTAAAAAAACGTTACACAGTCTACATTACCGGTAGAGGCAGGTACACCTTTAATTAAACTTACCATCCCATATAAAGGCACCGTCATTATTTTTTTTGTTCGTAAAAAATGAGCACACTGTGTCTCCCTAAATGGCATAATTACAAGAATCGAGAGCCAAAACTCCTTTCTGTTCGGATATTATGATTAAGACTTCTTTTGTCGCTACAAAAATTTTTTAATAACCTGCTTTAAGCATGTAGTACCTACCTACTTTAAATTCCTTATATTTATTATACACAAGAAATAACTAATGATTAGCCTGTAAAATGAAATAAACGGCATAGTTGGTATGTTTATTAAAGAATATCAAAAACACCAAATTTTTTTACTGTTAATATTATGTTATTGATCATTAATCAAAATTTACTATACACTTTGATATTTAAAATCTGACAATTTCGAACGCATCAATAAAACTGCAAACGTTGACAACCCTACAAGTGACGCAAAGCGTCAGTAAAGCTCTGGCGATGCCAGCGCCACTGTCAACATTGCGGCGACACACGTAAACACGACTCGACGAAATCCTCGCTTAACTTACATTATTTACTAAGCGAAGTCTTTACTTTAACTAAACAAGCCTCTTCTGGTTACGACGGCTACAATAGTTCGGTACACAGGCGCTTCATACAATTAACAACTTTACAGCATTTCGTTCATGATATCTCGTGCCAACTTCGCTTTGTTTCATCCTACCGCCACTTGTTTTAGGGGACAATAAAAGTTGCTTGAACCATTGTGTCAAGCTTCAAGTAAGATTTTATAAAAGTTGCTTAAACCTCTGTTTAGCGTTAACGTTCTCATTTTGATATTATTTTTCAGTTCTGTTACCATCGCATACATATTTTTGTGGCCGGATTGAAGATGTTATTACCGTCATCTAGCGCAATATCGTTATTATTACCAGGTTTTTTTTACGCTAGAACTCTGTAAGTTCCATGGGATTATAAGCCGGGAAGTATATCGTAAACCTAATAGGTAGACATCATAAGCCACATTCCTCAAGCAAATTTAATGGATTAAGGCATGTGCAGATTGCGGCGAGCGGTACCGATAAGTATAAGGCATTGGTATCCAACCTCATGGTCGTGAGTAGGTCGCGAGCTAATATGGTAGCGCCCTAGCACGTAACAGAGTTACGTAATAGTCACGTTGCATAGTAATTGTTTATTTAAATTGTAGTAAATATATCATAAGAATCTTATCTACGACCATTGCTTTAAATATTGACACGGGTATTACTTCATCTTAGTTGCCGTGTAATTATTATTACATACGAGTACATAATATTGTACTCAAATTTTTATGTTCGTCTCTTATTTTTATTTATATTATAACGATAATAAAGTCACGGCAACTCAAATACGAATATTCACAACATTTTTTTAAAATTGTATTACCATAAATCATCATTATCCCCAAATCCTTATGTTACAAGACCTTTGTCGCTTATTAAGACTGTTTTTCGATCTACCATTACATCACAATAATGAGCGGCTTAATGTTCAATGTCTTCACAAAAGTAAACTAATTCGATAAAACTATAACGCCATATGTATGACTTCAATTCGTTCTGTCAAATGAAAACCTTGTCATATAAACATACTTGTTTGACTGGCGTTGTAAATATAACTCAAACTAAAGCGTCAAGTTAAGGTTAAAGGTGGAGCCATATTCTCGCGATAAACCATACAAATATTAATTAAATGCACGTCATTTTACGACGTCGGTACACATTTTACTGGCAACGCGTGGGAGTTTCGATTGATTTTCTGTTTCTATTACCGTTAAATCTAACTGGGCTACACGATCACAGTTAGTTTATTTGAGCTGTACTTGTGAATTATAAGATTCTATTGCGGCGCTATTGCGTTAAAGTTGTAATGGCGGGCGTGGGCGTATATGACTTTCGGAGGATTCGAGCTGACATTACCATGCGAATTGAAGGCGGATTGCTCAACATAAGTAGTAGCTGTCGTCTAACAGTTGTAAAATAACTCGTAAAATCTCTGGTAAGTTTTGAGGTTAGCATTTCAAAGTGCATTATACACCTTTTGATAGTTAAAACGTAACTGTCTCAATGGTTATTTGCGAAATAATTGTTCTTTAAAATCTTGGCTAATAATGTTGTTTACAAGTCACGACCATTTGACATGTGATATTTGAAGAGCATTAGCTTTGTGTCAAATATCATTGTTCTTATTAAATGTATGTCAACTATGTCTGTACATCACGTTGTTTTAAACATACCGAGAATCTGCCTGCGGTGTAAAATGAACCTTTAACCTTTAATTAATCATTGATTAATAGTACTTTGAAGGCATTGCTCCTATCTGAGGAGCGTGTCTGCTTACAATACGCATAGTAAACTATGTTTCGAGGGAAAATTGTTCTCATCTCTAGCTACGTTACTAAGACAGACGTTGAGATTGGATATTGAATACCTTGGGATGCTGTGCGGATTGTTTAAATTATAATAAATAAAATATATCGTCTCTCATTATTGACGTATGTATAGTTTGCTATAAAGACATTGCTGTTCGTTAAATGTGCGTGTCATATTAGTATCTTACACAGTAAAATACCAAAAATAAATGAATATTCCCATCAATTTTCAATTAAAATGTTTCTTTAGATTAACAACTTTGAAGTTATCTTAGGATATCTTAATTCACGACTATCAGATCCCAAACTAGGCAGAATCTGTCAACTGCCAGCGGAAGACTTTATCATTATATACATATTATTAGATAGTTTTGTAACGTTATAATACAATATTACATAGTTTTGTAACGTTTTACAATATTACATAGTTTTGTAACGTTTTACAATATTACATAGTTTTGTAACGTTATAATTACGTTAGACGCCTGGCAGCAGAAAAAAATTACAAAAGACAAATGCCTAAAAATTATATCAAATATTAATTTCAGCTTTCAAACCAATATTAGCATTTATATTAATTTCATCATTATGTATTATGCAGATACGATTACACCACAGATTACAAATGTACAAAATGGCGCCATTTTTGATTTATACTGACAGAACTTATCTAATATAGAAATGTATATTTTATTACTTCGAAGTATCGAGGAAACATGTTCATACTCGTACATTCTGTTTCTAGATAGCATTTCTGTGTAGCTCCATTTACAATGATGGTTATTACTGGCGTGTCTGAACTAACAGTTTTATGATAATACGTAAGAGTTATAAACAGGTGATGAAGTGTTAGGTTAGGTTAGTTGTTTAAAACATGTTTAAAATTTGTATAATAATGGACGCTACACGGTGAAGTGGTTCTTTCGTAAGTGACATAAATTAGAAGCACTTTTAGTGAAAATATACGTATTTGTTATTAGAATAAAGAGATTCATATTGATTTTTTAAAATATTGGCATAATTGAGATTATGTCCAAGTAAAATTTATTCCAAGTCATTGGATTATCATTATCTATTATTATATCATCACATCAGGTTCGTTATGCGATAGACAGAGATCACCGAATACCAAATTTATTCACTCATGTGCAATTTGGTTTCGAATACACTTTTCTTAATCCCACTTTTAATATTATTTAAATCGTATGATTTGTCTTTAAAATGCAAATTTATACAACTTGAAGGTAATGTAGTATCACTGTGATGAAGTTCACAAGTGCGACGAATTGCAACAGAGTTAAAAAAATACCGGAGTTTTAAAAGCGATTAAAGCGAAGGTGTTCTCCGCGGTAAATCAGTGTGGCCGCTCGTTCGCAGTTACGGGTTCGCCCACGCAAGGTTCCAGTGGCGCCAATGTTGACCACAACTCGCTCCGCTTGGCGCCAACATACCTATAAATCGTTGTGTAAATTAATTCTATTTTTTCATAACACATTCTTATCCAATCGTCGCCCATATTTTCGGAAGTTTTGCTGTGTTTTCTTAATGATTTATGATAATGTTGTGAAATATTATGTTTACTTTCGAAAATCGACTTGCAATCCATCGAATTTTGAAAGATCGACTTGGGAACATCAAAGCTTCACATTATATTAGACTCTGTGTATAGTCAACTCTGTATCAGAAAAAAATATATATTTATTTACTAAGTATATTGTATATATAACGTACATACAGACATGTAGCGAAGTATTGATTTATTTAAACATAAATCCTTATGCCGAAATATTCAACTGGTTTACGTTTTTTTTACAATCAATAATAAAGCACCTCAACACAAAACCTAATACCGGAAAATTAGATGAATTTCGCAATAATTATTATGATTGTTTTAAATCTTTTCATCTGAATGCAAAAATGGAAAAATCTATTCTCCTAACTTGGCGCATTTCTGGAGCTCGCGCCCAGCGGTGGGAAGTGCATAGATCTCCAACGATTTTTGCGTTAAGTTAACATTAATCAGCGCAGCCGTTCCGCCGCGGACGTATCACCCACGCGAAGCTCGTGGCGCCAAACGGATCGTAGATTTCCTCCGCTTGGCGCTTAGATGTATATCGCAGTATTAATTAGTCTAATAAATTCCGAAATTTACTTCGCTGATAACATTATTAAAGTAGAACTGATTTGAAATTATTTGCGCGTATTAACGGTAGTTTTGGTACCTAGCAACAAAATAACTGTCGTATGAATATTAAGACATGTAAGTTCGACGGAATGTTTTACGAAATTTGAAAACGTAATATCACGCCTGTAATCCTCGAAGAGTTACTCAGAGGAGTGTAGTATACTCCCACGTTTCACCAGTTATGTTTACATCCCATGGAATATGCGGTGAGCCTATTGCTTTACGAAATTTGATTTTTTTAAACGAGATTTGGGGCTTCTGTTAGTTGATTAACTCACTATTTTATTATTAGGTGGTTCTAGATCAAAAATTAATTAACAAGAACTTCGATTAATATGCCTATTCGATGTAGAAAAGCTGCCCCAGAATACTGAGGCAACTCAAAGTGCTTTCTCACATCATGCCTTACTAATTTCGTTGAACGCGAAGTTATCTCGAGAAGGCCTTAATTTTAAAATGATATCGGAGCAAAGTGCTTCCGAGCATAGAACGCTAATTTTGCTTAGAGCAAATTTTCCTATTAAGCCTTTCTTGGAGCAGCCATTTATGAAATTTATACTGCTTTTAAAAAGTACTCCTTAACGAGAGTTGAGGTAAAAAATGTACCGATACTTCAGCTTGTAATTTATAATACTGACAATCTGCAGTGTTATGTTATTGTTATTATTTTGTCGTACCCAGACTCCTTACTGGATAGACATTGTCTCGTCTAAATGTAGGATATAAATATGCAATACAAAAAAAAAAGTTACATCACGCCTGTAATCCCCGGAGGGGTAGGCAGAGGGGTGCAGTACACTCCCACGTTTCACCAGTTACGTTTAAGTCCCATGGAATAGGCGGTGATTCTACTGCGATGCACCGGGCACAAAGTGTAACATGTAATAACAATATGTAATACATTTCTGTAATACATTTATGTTATATATAAAGTAACCGTTTGTTACGTATTACACGGTGTCTAACTCATATGGCAATATATTGCAAATTGACATATGCCTGTGATACTATGATCACACAATATTTGTTATACTATAAATTGCCAATAAACAATAAGATATATGATCTATATAATGCATAAATTTAGACTAAATACAAGAGAAAGTGATTTACGTTTATAGTTTTCTTTATTATTAAACAGTATTAAAAGATTCTCATAGCACTACTTTGCCACACACAATTCTTATCTTATTTGATAAATCTACGGGCTATATCCGTTTTGCTTACGACTTGTACGTGTAACATTTTCATTATAATAATTCTGAACGGATACCAATAGCAAAAGGGAACCTCACTTTAAGAAAGCGATTCGAATCGCTCAACAATGCGCCCCCGAGTACAATACTCGAGTCGCTCTCCCCGGGATCTAGGCGATTTCTTCGCTCTGACAAGATTTATACAATCGCATCATACTGCCCATTGTGACATGGATCAGGTCAGATTGTTATAGTATTTATAAAAATGAGATCCTTGCAAAAAAAAGCTTTATTTTCGATGATGGTATGATGATAACATTTTTATTCAACACTATTATATAATTTGTTAGAATCATATTAAGTATTCATATTTGGAAATTGAGTATTTAAATTGTTCGAACGATAATACAAAATAGTGTTATAAGCAAATATATTAGTAGATACGAGTAGGAAGCGTAATGATTTAATAAAGGTTTCGACGAAATTTAGCTGTTAGTTTCGAAGGGTTAGATAAATAGAGGGGTATCTGTGTTATCAAATCAGTCAAGGATAGGTCTGATAAGAGGGTCCCGCGATGTTCCATTAACAGCCTCCCCGCTAACGATGTTATTGGAGGTGGTAAAATCCACGTCGAAGGTTTCGCAGTAAAAGCCATATAATTGTATCATTTCAGCTGCGGTACTTCTCTCACTACTCGATTTTATTAACATACGTTGTCTGAATGTGTATCTCATTATTCATTTATTACTAGTACTTACCAGATCCGTTACTGGTTAGGCAGAGAGTGACAAAAATCTTTATCCTTACAAGCCTGGCGTGATTCTTCTACACTTATCACTCTGTTTATTCATACACGCCAGTTTCGGCTTATTATGTTTTTCAAATAAAATAGTATACACTTCAGAAGTAGGGATTAATAAATTATTACATGAACATAGGACTATTCGTATCGTATATTTTTAGCCCTAGGTTTGTTCCTCAAGGTATTAGTATCTCGTAGGCGAAGTCTCGTTGAAGGAATAATTCTAGTTGTTTTAACTAAATGGGAACTTTTGAACTCTACCGATAAACAGAAAGCAACATTTATCTACTATTTTTTTTAATACTGTAGCCGTCATGACTGTATGATATCTCCACTGAAATTTTGGCTGGATGCCTAAATTTATAAAACAAGATTACGTTTGGAAGATGGAAGAGACCGATCTTACTATGATACAGAACTAGTTTAAAGATAGTAATAAAAGTGATATATATTAGTTTGCTGCGTAGTAGTATAATACTAAGAATAAAATGAAAAATAATAAGTAGATGAGGCGTCTTATTAATACGTTATTGAAGTAGATAGGTAGTAATGTATTCTGTTTGAATTTAAATAAAGTATGTGATTTTCTGTAGTGTTTCTTTAACGCTAGAAAGCAATCAATGAACACTACGCCGAATTGTAAAGGCTGTGTTCATTTTTCAGTACAAAATATTATTTGGAAATCTTTCGTTTCTTTCGACCGCGTGAATTCGCTTGATTAACGCGAACTACCTAATGACTTAATGCAGTGGATTTCACGGAATTTCACACCGTTTTATTACGATATTTTCAACATTGCCGTTAGAAATAATTCTTTTTTTCTGTAACTGCGTTCATGGCTTTGTTTGTTAACTGCAAATATAGCAATTTGGGACATTTTCATATTTATGTACCTGATAGGTTAGTATTCGTCAACATCGTCAGCCTGTTTAAGTCCACTGCTGGACACACGCCTCTCTTGAGGAAGTTTTACACATAGTCCTCACGCTGGGCACGCGGGTTAGGGATCGCAGAGCATGGCTTTTCACACCGCCTACGCTGATACCCGTAGGCGACCAGAGCACTTAGCTGTGTCTAGGCAGGCTGCGCCATACCGTGACCTGCCAGCGGCTAGAATTATTCATTATTTCACATTGTAATTTAGTATTCATTTATTATTTCTTAAAACTTAAAATTCCAGCACCTGAGTCACAAAAACAAGAAGATAATATATTTATGTTTCGTTTATTTGTCTGTCTTATGAGCAAAATGTAGCAATTAAATAGTACTGAAATAGTCTACAAGTGATTCCAATCAAGTGCAGGTAAACGTTGAACGAATAGTTTAATTAACTCGACCGACTGAGATCTCGAGATGTAATAAAAGAATTTTATAAGCAAGTCCGATTTGTACTTCACTAGCCTCGCATTACAAACATACCTACCGCCAAAGGAGGTTGGAATTGAGAAATACAAGGGAGACAGTGGTTCTCAAACATCATTTATATTAACCGTGGGATTTATGATTAAATTACGTAGCGACTTAAATCAAGTATGATTTTTCAGTATAGTCTTAGTCGTTAACATATTATGTAAGTTAATTAAGTGCGTGTATTATTTAATAATTAGTGTGGGTATTCACAAAATTTTTAATAGTGAAATGCATTTTTGTGTAATATTTTTGTAAATTCTATAATTCAAATCCGCTAACGTCTTAAAGCAAAACAAGTAGCATCGCCGTTCTTGGGTAGATTTTTCTATGTGTAATTTATATATGGATTTTGAATTACGTGATTTACTTTGAACGTTGCCAATACAGTTACCAATTATCTGTAGAATTTGACGGGAATATTTTTTAACAATTTGAAATCCGATTGATTTCGAATGTGATCCAGTCAAAATATAAACATCTACTTGTTGACGGACTTAGGATGCGATGGTAGAAATTGTTTTGGGGAAAAATAATTGACTTAAAAATTACGCCATTTTATTGTTTGGGAATGGCGAGTCGAGAAACACTGACCTACGATCTCACAGTCAGTCCATGAGCGTAATTATATTGGTTCATTTCAATCTTTACACTCCACTACGCTCGTTGAGGGCAAAAAGAATTAAGTCTATTTACAATCTGCTCGGGATCGTATAAAATGTAAGCTAATGCTGGAGCCGTTCGGGCGATCGAGCGAGCAATTTAAAAGTAAGAGATTTCCTTGCTTTGATTAACCGTTCGCGTTTATACTGTATCTTTGTAATGATACTGAGTTATGAGTTTAATTTTGTAAGAATTTTCTTTTTGTTTTTTTTTAAATGTGAAATGAGTAGCCATCGAGCAGCCAGTGTTACTAGCTGCTGTACAAAAGTTTCTGCAACATACTTCGAATAGGATTTTGAGAATAGGATTGGTAGAGACAGTTTTTCTAATTAGTATAAATTAACATTTAACGCTTCATTAGTTGACCAACAATTATTAAACGTCTGTATTATCAATATGTATCAAATCGAAATAAAATTTACTACTAATATACGCCTAAACGCTATTTAAACTTCGTAACATAATTAAAGCAGTCAGTTTACCTAATCCAAGTGTTGCAGCGTCAAAATGTACGAAGTTTCCAAAAGTTATCTCTAAAGTTCGGCAATCTACCTCGTAGGTTGGCCCAATATCTCTGCAAATGGCTCTCTAAGTAGCCTAAAGCATTCTCAGGATCACTATAACTCCTGAATGTTGTTATGAAAAGCCCGTTCGCATAATGAGAAGTAAAGGGTTATATAAATACAGAACAAGGGATGTTATTTAAATGATAAGCCAAGGACGTAAAGTAGATGAATACGTCTACATATTATATACATATGTTTGTGTACATTATGAATATTCCAGAGATATTAAAGAAGGCATTCTGAAATCGCACACATATTACAGGCATATAATATTTCATTCCTGATAACCCACGATACATTATACCCTTGTTTACCAAAGGGTACTCCCACGTGTTCAGTTAACTCTTACACGACTATCCTTTTCAGACACAGCATAAACCGAGGACCGAGTCACATAGGATGCGTTTATATACAGGACATTGTCTCCATTTTACTCTTTAATCAGATATCATTTGAGCACCATCCTGATGCTGATATCTGGCTGTATATTTGAGGTTTTCTAACTTCTCAATAAGCAGATGTGGGGCCAATGTAATTATTATACTATCACGTCAGGTAGCCAGAGAGACAGCGTTTGAAAACTTTGAAATTTGATACACATACTTACAGACACGTCTACATAAGTAATTTTGGACTGAGAAGTAAATAAAGAAGATTAAAAATAGTGCCGGTAGTTTGACTTCTTTTGTACAATCCCATTGCTTTCATTTCGAAACCGAAGCACAGCGGGAGCGTCCGTAAAGGACATTACAAGCAAATGCTACAAAGTACAAATTTTAAAATGCAATCTTTGTAGAATCGTGAGATTAATGGGGGAAACGTTCAAGAGCTCGCGGTGACGGTGCCAAAAATCCTAGTCCCGTATGTCCTATCTCGTGTGTTAGCAAACGCTTTTGCGGTGAATTTTCTTCATTGCGTAGTGGGAATGAGGGGTAGTTCGAGTCACACTTGTGACTGGGTGGGTGGCCACATGCAAGTCATTATGCGGATGATAATTGAATTAAATGTGTGCTACCTAAATGGTAAGCTTGGTGTACCTAGCGGTAGTTATACTCGTATGTAAGTGTGTTTTTAAATTTCGAAAAGGGCTTTGATTGATTGGATGCTTATAATTAGATACTACATAAAACAGATTGAAAATTGGCCTTATGATTTAGTGGTTATTGAATGTGACAGGCAAGCTGGAGGTGGATTGTTCGATTTCCACGAGAAATACGTATTGCTATATGTAAAGACTACGAGTACGGGTCCTGTGTTTGGGTGGAAATACGAGTATATATATGAAAGTACATATTTATAAATTTGTATTTGTATATTTATCAGTTTTCTGTTAATTATAATATAAATTTAGTCTACTTCGTAATCGGACGGCTGGCTGTGTGTGAGTGGTTCCAAGCTATTACGATTGTTAATATTTAATATATATGTCTTCATTTTAGGCATTACGATTCACAAATTCGAAGTATGTAGGAGATGCCTACCTACTGTTTTATGGCAAACTCATTCGCCAATAATTTATTAGGCCCCTGAAGTCTGATAAGACTTCACAATTGTCATTTAGCAAGTACTACCAGTATTACGATTGTTATCCTTACCATCAGAAAATGTCAGTGAAATATGTCGAAAAATAGTCTCATAGCCATAATGTACCACGCTGGCCAAGTGCTAGTCAGCATTTTTCGCACGCCATAATAGACTTATCGAAGACATCTAAGATATACAAGTTTCCTTATAATGTTTTCATACAGCGTTATAAAAATGATACTTAGCATTTAAACGCATATATTTTAAAGGGGTGCGCGCTAACATTTGAACCCAGGACCCCAGAGCAGCAACTTAAATGTACTACAATGTAATACGTCTACATTCTATTGTTTCAATATGTTACTATTTGTTGTATACTTATTGTTATATTTTCATAAAAGGGTATTTAATTAGGAAAGATAAAGTCAACGCGAACTAACGTGCACTGGATCGTCTGTTCCCATTACAATGGCGGGAAACAGAAGTTAGATTTGTTTTTGCTAAACCTAATTTTGTCTGTTAACTGTACCTATGTCTGCATTGTGCGCGCAAAGTTTTGCAGCAACTTGTCTGTATTGAGTTTCTAGTGCAATGGAGTGTGCAATACATCGTGCACGAATACCTATAGCAAACAAAGCTTGTGAAGACTGATTAGGTATGTGATAAATAAATTCGTATATATTTCCCTTCAGAGTATATATTAGCAGGGTATGTAGCACCGAGGGCGATTGCAATACCGTGTAACTAACATTTTCAATAAGAGCTAATTTCAAAATATATTTCTTTTGCGGCAGTTTTTCTCATGCTACTGTTTACTACTCTAGGTAACTATGTAAAGGTGCTGAATGCTATCCAAAATTATTTTTATTATATAAATGAGATTAAAATTTAATTCATTACTAAATATGAGACATTTTGAAAGTAATGATAATAATATTAAATTAATAAAAAAAAAAAACAAAAAATATATTTATAATAAAGTTCATCTAAAATATCCTTGTGAGGCATGGTTCCCAAAAACACTGGTAGCATTACCTCGCTGAATTATAAGACTAGCCTCTGTGCAAAGTAACCCTTTGGTCTCCAGTGACAAGAACAAGCTTGGTCGCCATTTCTGACATATACTTTCTCGTGTCAGAAGACCATGCTCCCATAGTCTCCATAGCCAGCGCCGTAAATATGTAGGTACCTAGGACCTAGGTCCATCAAATCACTATACTTACGACGCTTGAAACTGGGCGTCTTCGGCAGCGCTCCAGCTACGTAACAGTGTTGGTGACGTGCGATGGAGCCAACATATC
>DWMF01000581.1:0-14014 GCA_018244815.1 Parelbella polyzona | reverse complement strand
CGTCGAATAGGGGTGTATGGAGGTAGACTCTGAGAATCGAAACTTACATGGACATTATCAAGACTCTCTGCAAATATATAATATTAAAAAAAAACATAATGGCCACTACCAATAAACAATTATTTTGTAATAGCGGCCATTTCGATTAACTCTCAATCACTCCTCAAAATAATAACGCCTGTCACACAAAATACCGAATCACACATTACCATTATAATAACAAGATGTAAACGCAACTGTAAAAATACTAAAAAACACAGGTGTGATACGAGAGCCGGGGGGATTGGCCTTTTGACGTCAACATAAAAATGGCGGCCACCCACGTTGAAGCAACTTATTAACTTCCAGTTGTAATAGATCCCCACTTTCATACTGTTTATTCGAAACTGAAGACCTTCTTTAATTGGAGGTACGTTCCAATATAAATTAAACTCTGTGTTCGAGATCACAGGTGCCAAACTACAGCTCTTTCTAATTTGGTGCTATATGTGTCTAGTAGAATAAGATCTGCACAGAAAAGCGAGTAGTATAATGGCGCAGACCAAGCAATTCTGGGCAAGTAGTTTAGTACACAAATATAGGCTCGCGAGTTCCTAGGCCACACACAGGCAAGGTGTAAGCACTAAATAGGTTTTAGACCGCAAATAACGTTTAAAGTTAGGCCTCGAGATTTACTATCAATGTAATGCGTGCTATTTTTGTTCGTTTTCGCGCGCTTTATTTTTTGTATTCAACGCTGTTGTACTTTTTCTGATATTACACAGATAATATAGATAATGATTATAGTTTATCTGTGCATTTTTTCCCGCAAATATTTTTTCCTGGATAAGATTATCTTTCACCATCACCATCATCAGGCTACCTCAGTCCACTGCTGGACATAGGCCTCCCCCAATAAGCGCCATCGCGCCCTGACCTCGGTTTGTCGCATCCAGCACCTGCCTGCAGCTTTTCGAAGATCGTCATCCCACCGGGCCGCAGGGTGTCCTACACTACGTTTGCCGAGCCGCCGCGGGCCGTCTCCACTCCAGAACTCGCCTACTTCACCGGTTATCGGTTCTTCGGCAGATATACCCGGCCCACTGCCACATCAGCGACCTAATCCTTGATTATTTATTATAGCGAGATTATCTTTACACAATGTTTAATTTTTTTTTTAATAAATTGCGCATATTTAAAATAACACAGGTATATTGAATGCATGTTTGTAAACCTAAAAATGACAAATAGCTTCACAACGTATTTGCAGAACTTATTGAGGTACACCGTTATTCGGACGTTATTTGACATTCATCAGTTTAAGAGACCCAAATTTAGACGTCAATTGAATATTAAATTCATAGTACCTTTTTTAAGCTTTTTTAAATTTCTATTATTGACAATTTTATCACTACAATAAAATATCTTCCAAGCGGCAAACACAATACTCGTATGTTAATTGATCGTTTTTATTTATGTTGTTAAAAAAACATTTTCCCACAAAATAGATGTGACATTTGACTTTCTTACAATTTTTACTGTTGATCATTCTATCACTACAATAAAATTTTTTACCCGTGGAAAACATATAATGGCGCCACGTCCAATATTCTCACCAATCAGAAAATAGTTTTAAACTATTGTTGTGTGATAAATTAGTACAGAGCGCTATTTAAAACTTAACACTACTTTCCACAGCGATAAGATTTAATTTTCATTGAAATTTTGTTTAGAAATGTGTTTAAACTGGTAATTAGTTAAAAGCGATCGAAGACCATCAATATAGGAGGAATTTTAAAAATAGATTGTGCGAGGCGCCGTTCAATCAGTTTCAGGGTTGCCAGTACACGAAATGCAGTATATTATGAAAGATTATTATTGAAATAAAAAGTAAATAAAAATATAAGTGCACAATCCGATATACTCGTATATCTGCCATTATTATTCATAATATTAATTTTAAGTAAAGATTTTTATAATAGAATGAAATGACGAAATCAAAATGCATCATTACACCTCATCTGAATATGAAATACATTGGTAAAAATGACTAATAATTCTTGTTTTTAATTTGGCTGGTGTTTGTATAAATAATTTCTAGTGATTTAAAGGCTAATAATGTATTGAAATATACATACAATTATAATAATTAGTTATTAGGCAAATTTTTATAGGGAAAAATAATACATATTAAACGAAAGTTAAATAAAAAATGACACGTATTTTTCATTATCAGCATTATTGTAAATATTTTCGTACTATAAAAAAAATATAAAAAAAATAAAACAAAAAAAAATATATAAAAGATCACAGAAGAAAGTGTGAAAAATATTACAATTTACAAAGGAAAATTTCAAACAATATTTATTCATAAAAAAAAATTACGCTGAGGACAGGATTCGAACCTGCGCGGGTAGAACCCATTGGATTTCAAGTCCAACTCCTTAACCACTCGGACACCTCAGCTGTACGAAAGTGAGTGAAAAGTGTCTAAGGATTCCAATACAATACATTTATAAAGGTCTATTTACATTAGCGTTACAATATTAAACTTTTTCCTCGCCTAGTTAATTCAGAAACGATGATCTGGGTAAACAAATATCTAAAACAGTACAATATTAAAACCGATTTGATTAAGTGGAAACTAGTGTTTAATTATTTATAAACACCCGCATAAACCGCCGTTATAGAACATTCATACACATACCTGATATTTGAAGGGTTATTGTATGCACACAAACACAAAATAGAGGTCCATTTTTTTTATCATCCTCATCAGCTTGTATCAGGTTACTACTAGTGTTAGCATTTCGGAAATTGTCCAAGGAGCTGGAAAAATAAAGTACATTTAATTATTATGCCTTTATGACCTTTTAATTAGTAATAAAGCGGTTTAAATTTTGTTATTACAAGTAGACAGGAAGTAATAAAGGCGGCTATATCAATTCCTAAAAGGTTGAGATATTTTTAATGAGCTAAAAAAATAAAAAAACACGCAGACTATTAAAGGGTTTTTTATTACAAATTTGCCGTTCAGTCCATTTGACATGTAAGTATGTTATACATACTATCAATACATTATTATATATAAACACATACATACTAAGTATATCGCCACCCTAACGAAAGGTCCAAATTGAGTATAATGTTCCTAAAGCAACAGTAAATCCAAATAACAAAAATAATATGAAACGTAAACATACAAATACATGTACATGTACCTACGTAGGTACATTTGTACGATATTTTGAGTTAAATAAATCACACTTATAAGTACTTCTATTTTTTTTATATCATCCAATACTAACAATTACCAATAATCCTAAATTAAGGTATTTGAACAAATAAATTATAATATAAATGCTTTTACGTCAATACTTTCGCGCGTAAAAGTTCCGTAAACTTTTTTTGTACTCAGCAATAATAATTAGATTCGGTGATATTATCTGTAATATTTTTGTTTGTTAAATACAAATACGCGAGTAAAGACAAGAAATACAGCCAAAAACGGAGCATATATTTCATTTATTTGTTATTGTGTAAATGAATTAATTTAATGAAAACACACAAATAAGCCCTGAGATGTTTACATCAAGGTATCGCTACTAAATCTGTAACAGCCATATCATTAAAACTTATTAAAATTTCTTTAAAATAAAGAACACAACTATAAATTTGAAAATGCACACAAAAGTAAGCATAAAATAGAATAAAACAATGCAATATGACAATGGCAGTTAATAATCGAAGTTTTATATCAGTTAAGTGATATCATAGACCAAAAAACGAAACGCGAATACTAGGCAAAGGATTCGTTTTGAAATGCCAACTTTACAAAACACTTGTATAAATAAACGTTTATATGTAGTCAAGTATAGAGCACTTATATAACGGTTTATAGTGTGTACTACGATTAAGTAATAGTTAATTTATTAATGCCTGTTATTTATTTATGTGACTCCCCAGTTGGTCGCGTATTAGCGAGCGACCTGTCAAGGGGTCCAGGGGTCCAGTCACGTCTGCTCCAGCGGCTATCGGTTCTGCGACGGATGTGACCAGCCCACTGCCACTCCAGCTATGTGTGTTTATTTCGGGGAAAATTAGAAGTATATCTACAAGTGGAAATACCTACCTATCTTCTTGGGGGTGACAGGCTTGACATTGTGTTAATTATTCGTATTTAGTTAGTTTTGGTAACATAGTTCCTGTACTTGAATTTATTAATATGTTTACGTAGAATTTGGATTTATTTTAATTAATTATTTAACCGCATTTACAAACTTCGCCAGCATTACGACTGCCTAATAGTTACTAAACATTTCTCAAAGTATCAGCCGTGTTTGTATTGATAGAACATCAGTTGATACATATCATTTATTAGGTCCTCTGTAACAAGAATTCTGGAAGTGATATATTTATTTATAAATGCTGTCTACTTAGCAATATAATAAACATACAATACAATCAAGTAACACCACGCCTGTAATCCCCGAAGAGATAGCAGAGCTGTAATACACTCCAACTTTACACCAGTTACGAGTTTAATACATTTAAGTTTTATTACAATATCCCGTACCTTCCTGCCGGTCCACCCCTACGTGTCCGCACGCAGCCGCGCGTGCGTCGCGGGGCCAACAAAAATAAACACGCCCTCTGGGTGGCCGCTGATGTATCAATCGGCCGCTTAGTGTGTAATTAGCCTTATAAGGGCTCGCCTTTTCCATTCGCTACAGTTCCAAGATATCCGTAGTCCAATAATAATAATATATTGGGACATTCCACATAACTGCCTAATCCGTCGGAGGCTGGCCGAGAGCCCGTGCTGCGGGAAGCAGACGGCTTATACACTTCATCTACACATACGTTAATGTACTATAAGTATATTTACTTATATAGATATATTTTTACAATCATACAATGAATACTTACGCTTATCACATAAATAGGTAAGTATTTGTCCAAAAAGTCGAAGAAGGGTCCGATCCTCTGCCCAGCGTAATTATGATGGATAAATACTTTTCTACCAGAGGAGCCCTCCGACAGTGCTGCTAGGCAGCCTGATGATAATAATGATAGCTCCAAACACTGATGGCTCAGTGGCTTAGAATCCAAGATATCCAGGCAAGCAATTCGGCAAAAATACGTTTTAAGATATCACGTGCTATAACTGTGCAAGAATAGTGTAATTGTGTAAGAAAGGTGTACACCTCAAAGTTGTCCACGCTGTTCTCTAAGGGCGTGTGAAGTGTGCTGACCGGCACCTGGCAGACTCGTCTGGTAGCAGACTCGCCTTAGCCGTTCTCGTTGAGAGAGCAGACCGGCTCCAACAGTGGAAGGATACGACGGTTAATGATGATAAACAGGTGTAAAATTAAAATGTTTAAATACATATAACTAATGGTTAAAATTTGCACACATAGTTAATATTAAACAACAGTTAAATAAACAGGTCTTATGAATCTGGGACTCATACATTTATAAGTTATTAATTAAAAAAGTGTATTACCCAATATGTTACATCGATTTTTTAGCATGTACTCTGTGTATACTACGATGCATTCAAATTTTCTAGGTTCACTAGAAGTCTAGGTCACACGGTAGATCACCTGGGTTGACTGGGAGAAAATGTCAATAGGCATTATGTTCGCCTTTGGTAACAACAATAAAAAAAATAAATTAAAGCATATCCAGCGCTACAGCACTATTAATTATCTAGCGCTTTCCTCGCGATCAAATCTAAAATATTTACTTCACATGTATCCTACTATTAGTATGATACACACAACAACTCGTTTAGGCTACATAAGCGATCGTTTATATCAAATTAAGTTGATACACGGATCTATAGATCGGATCGAGAGATCAATTACCGCGATACGGGCGTGTTTTGACAGCAGGGGCGTCTTGACAGCCGTGACAGTTGTGACGGCTGTCATGACGGCGGCGGCAGAGTGTTGTGGTGCGCGGCCAGTGCTGAGCTCTTGTAAATAAACTGTGACTGAGTTGTAACTTTCGTCCGGAAAATGTCGTCTCAGAAATTAGGAACATTATTTTAATAAATTCGAAATGAAAAACAGTACAAACATTTTCCGGAATATTTTGTGCGTTTTATTAAAAGACCGTTTAAATACTTTTTAAATAAATATAGTTATTGTTACAAGAAAGTAATTATTTTCAAAACGTCAAATTTATATTAGAATGTTAATTTTGATATTTTTGTCTGATGTGTGCGGCAGGCATTAACAAATCGTTCCATTTTAGTTTGTATCAACCTGAATAACTACTTAATGGGCGGCTATGACTCATCATCATCAGCCTCTGGATGTCCACTGCCGGACATAGACCGCCCCTTATCGAATAGGGCTAATTAACTGAACAATGTAATCGTATTTTAATACCCAGTTTGCGAATGATTTAACTTGCAGAGACCTTTTAAATAATATGTATAATAAGAAAAGAAAAAGAAAGCAAAAAAGAAAATAGAAGTATTTAAAATCAATAACTAATTGCTGAGCTTAATAACCATAAGTACATAATATAATAATATATATTTATCAATAAAAGTTTAATCGTTTTCGCTATTGCCCCTTTTATATTGGGCCACTGTTGGACACGGGTTTTCTCTAAAATGACAAAGATCAGGCACCAACCTGCCACGCTGGCCAAATGTGGGTTGACAGACTTAACACACCTCTAAAATACGATTTTTTAAACTGCTAGTTTTCTCCAGATGTTCTTCAACATTATTGTAAATATATAATATTGCACTTAAATAATAAGTAAATTTTTATACTTATCTACATAGCCTACAGCACACACACGTACAACATACATATTTTTAAAACTTGCGATAATTTTTCTTAATTAATGAAAATAACTGATAGTTAAAAAATATAATCTTAAAATCTTTAATACATTGAACCACTATTTATTTAACAAACATCTCCACACATTAATATCACTAATGTAACTATTAAAATTAACACCTCAAGCGGCCAGCGCCGGACTGGCAATGCATTATTAAACCAGATAAAACGCCCATTCAAGCTTAAACAACATAATATTAAGATAATATCTCCGCTCACGTTGGATGTCAAGCTCACTCTGTATTTGCATATTCTATGCCCGATAATACCACAGAGCGGGACACAATTGCTTAAATGCGATAGGTGTGAAAGAGATAGATCGATACGCCAGACCACCCAAGTCGCCAGGTCATACGATTCTTGGCTGATTGCGCGCTATAAGTCTTGATAGTTGGACTCGGCATTTGGGGTTCCCTAATGCTGAGCTGTACGACTAATAAACTGCAAGTGTAATAGTTTAAGTTAGGTATATTTAATTACTACGATTAACAAAAATAGCATTTATGAGCACAATCGATTAATAAAACTAGCATTTACTAGTACTTTTATATACATATTTCTTACATATTCAATTTTTAAATTATAGTATAAAATATAAGAGCAAAACACTAATAAATGGTTGATTTATCAAACAGTATTATTACCACGATTTTACTAACTTAATGTCACGTGCAGGCAAACCATGTGAAGTTTTCTACAATTTTGTTCTGGCTTCAAACAAGATGGGTACCTACTAGCAGCATATGTTGACGTCTTGTAATTATTTATAGACAATAGTAACCAATTGACTAATAAATTGTCAATTCTTAAAACATATCGATAACATACTTTACTACTAAAATTCAAAGGAAATTAATGAAGTAAAAAACGCACAATTTATTTATTATCTGCCCTCAGTCCTACAGTTCGCGCTTAGCCAATTATTTTCGGTGCTCGCCATCTTACGGATGTTTTTTGTTCGCCGTCAGTTTTTGCATGAAATATATCTTGGCTTAATTAAGATTTCAAGCGGTTACCAGCTAAGGATGCGAGCCAACGACCTAGAGCGGGTAGGCACGATTAGAACGGACGCTGTGTTGTGATCTGCGAACAAAAACACCAAGTCAATGATACTGGCCTTTTTTATCAAAACTATATATTCGATTTAGGTATTATAACTGTGCTTGATTTTTTTCATATAGCAGAATGAACAGGGCTCTGAAATAATATAATAATTGCTCCCAATATACGAGTAGCTCTCCCCTTCACCCGTTTCTATATTATTCCCTTTCAATCTGTTCGGGGAACATACTGACTATAATACTTACATTTGACTACTTTGCACTTCGTTCAGTTTAGTCTATAACATTGCTGTTGTAGCAGCATTGAACCTTTTAGCTTTCCACTGTTCAGTATGTGTTATTATTCATCCTGCGAGGAGCCTCGTGTCCAGTAGCCGAACGAGGGTTGATATGTACTTAAGAAAAGGTAAAAGGTTACTGACTCTGACTGCTGACCCGGAAGTTGTTTGTGCGAGTCCCACCCAGATCGAATCTTTGTTCCATAGACATAAATAGGTACAGGTTCTGTGTCTGGTCGAAAAACCTTCCACGTATATAAATATTCAGAAAGGTATACAGGCAAGTAATTCATCAGTTGTCTGGTTATCGTGTGTCTGTCTAGTTGCCGATCACATGAGTATTCTAAGTTAGCCGAAGATGTTAGGTTGGTGAAGAAACCGTCGAAATATTGCTAAAGTTTACACGTTCTTTGAGATTTTGAAGTCCGTTACAACTACATAATCGGTATGTTCCATTAATCCAGCATCCATTTAGTAACGTCTCACTAAATGAATGATATTTGCTTTGTAAATTATAATACACTGCTTTTTCTAAGCGTACATATAGGCTTTTCTCTTTTCCTTTCTTCCTCTGTTTAATCTTAATATCCTCAGTTGACTACAGGAACAGGGAACTCTACCAGGTAACCATATTGTTTTCTTACTGGAACTGATGGAAGATGAAAGAAATCTAATATCTATGATGAAAACATATTTTTAAGTTATATTTTTAAACGCTCCGAAAAGTGACGATATTTTCATAAAGGAAATTTGACATATATTAAACTGAACGAACTGTTCACTTGATAAAAGTTTTATATTAACATAAGTAGTTAATGTCATATATTATTTAAATATCTAGCCTGTCTCCATGCCTACAAGTGTAAGCTTGCTACTGCAACGCCGCGAGGACCAAGACTCGTCGCGAAGTGGCGCGCCAGCTCCAGTACAGCGCGGTAACAGTGCAACGATAGATTTTTTGATCTGCGCCCCGATTGTGCGCCGGACCCGCGGACACACGGGACTGATGTCGGGGCGGTGACGCCTACACCTGGCGTCTAATTTTTCTCACGAAGAAACCCCTTAAAACAGTATGTATGTTAATGTTCCGGTGAGACTTGCAATTGGCACCTAGTTTTTCCTTGAAGAAACGCCTACACGTAATAATATGTGTTACGCTTTATTGACCATTACGTACAGCAACATTGTCAACCGTTTTATTGTTTTACTGTTAGATACGGACCTTTTCTCAGTATAGTGAGGATACATGAGTTTAAAAAAAATATAATTTAAATCCTAGTAGGACTGCTTAAGACACGCAGTATATCACAGTGTAGCGAAGACACGTTATGAGTTTAAAATAGTAAACTGTAAAATCATAGAAAGATAGATTAATTCAAACGGAGAATGTGGACTGTTTGGAATTCATTTCTATATGTGTGTAGGGTGGTTAGAATATTGACGAATACAGGATTTTTAAGCAGGGTCGCATTAATTACCATTCAATTCATCTTTAAATAACGCCCTTTCGTCTTATGCGTTAGACGCCCTAATTATTGATTAAAAGTCAACCTTGAAATACATAGAAGCATTAATAATCACTGAAAATAGCGTACATGTATCTAGAACATTACGAATGTAAAGGACACTCAACAAGTATATAAAGATAGAGAGATATCCGGCACTGGCTACTCTCTGCTCGCCCGGCAGAAACCATGCGTGATGACATGATAAAAACGTGTCGTGTCAGTCCGTAATTTCCACCCGTGTGTACACACCTGCTTAGCTCCCAAGCCATACTGTGATTGATTCCGGCGAGTGTTTGTGTGCAGTGCGCGGCTGCACTTGACGTAATAACTTCAACAATAACTGTTTGGGTTAGTTAAGTGTGCTCACGGGGTTTGGGACGCGGCTTCAGCGCTCGTAATCGGTTATGACGGTTACGTTTCCTGTGTCCGCTGTTCCTTATTGCTCGCTTTGATGTGGGCTGAAGTTTTTTCTTGTTTACCCGATTGATTGTTGTTATAGCTCGGGTGAAGGAGCATTTCAGGTTACACTGTTTTTAAATAATATCTTAGAGCATCAGATTATCAACTAGTCGGAGTGTCGGGTTAATCGGACAGCCGATACGCTATATATATATTTATAAATATACTTAAATAGTCCAGAAAAGAAATGTCATTTTATATCACGCAAGTATTTGTTTGAAAAAGAACTAAAGCCAACCATCGATCAGCAATCGACTTCATTAATCACTAGACCAGAAACTACCAAAATGTAAGTATTTTCAGTCTGAAAACAAAAGCCAAGAAACTGTAACTTGACACTTTTTTTAAATTTTATTTGCAATATATGTAAGTATAATGTCTGCCTACGTAGAAGAAGTTGTCTATTTCAATGTAATTGTCTTTTATCATGTCTGACTGATGTTTTGGCTTAATTTCAGAATATTTAACGGGGTTTTACTTATTGGTTAGCCTCTTCAAGGCTTTCATAATACTTAGCATAGAATGCGAGTTCCACCTGGTTAAGATTGTTGTGGGTTCGATTACCAGCGAGAGCAAATGTTCCTGTGATTAGCACGAATAGTTTTTTATGTGGGTGTTAAATTATCAATATAAATAGCTATGTATTTGGAAATTTAAATACCTAAGTCTGTAGTTTCTCAGCTGCCTGGTTCCCCGCACAGGCTCTGCTTCTTTGTAATGTAATGAAATGTAATGGTTTCGGTTAAGGGTGTCCCAAATTCACAAGATTTTAATAATATTATTATTATTGTTAATTGGCCAAACACTGAGCCGAAGATCGAGCTCAGTGGCGTGCTATAGAAGCCCATGTCCAGCAGTGGACGGGAGTACACTGCTGGACATGGGCAGTGTGATGGCATGGCATTGATGATGGTCAAACACTCATCCAGCTTCCATCCGAGTATAAATTATTGTCTCTAGTAGTTGACTTGCGAAATAATAGCACTTTTTATATTAAACCAGATTGGAACAAGGTGACGTCATCATACTCCCAGGAATTGCTCCCAAGATACGGTCGATCGCTTTCTATCCCTATGGAGTTGCCGGAACTTCTTCCCGAATTTAAACAATACAAAACCCTACAAGAATCGTTTCGCCCTTTAAAAGAAATCGTAATTTCTAGAAAAAAATCCATTTTAGGTACTAGAAAAATATTGTAATTGGTGTGCAATTTTTGTCTTCTTTGTAACCAACGGTTTTTGGGTTTTTCTAACTTTAAATACCCCCAGTAGGAGCTTGGAGTCTGGGGGAGTGTCCTATGCATGTAAATAGGCTTATCCCCTGATTCAAGGGACACTGATTGATGAAAAGTGGGAGTTCCACACTCCTATGTCTTCCCTTCCGGGAAAATATAAGTATTGATAAATAAGTAATCTATCCGCCGTAGAATGGCGGGCCAGTGCAAGTAATGTATAATTTTATAATAAAAAATTGTGGTTTTATGTGTTATTATAATTTTTTTTGCTGCATTGCTATACATTGTATAAATATTCAACGGATTGAGAGAGAGAAAAATACAACTGTTAATTGCATCTAATAAAATACATTGTGAAAAACCACATAGGGAATGAGTATTGAAACAGAAAACTGACTTGCAACACGTGCAAAATAATAGCACCTGTTAATAGCCCGCCTGCAATAGAAACTGCTGGTAGAATAAGGGTCACTGAATCTTGGTGCAAGCAGAAGTACGCTCGTTGATATTGTTAACACTCTGTAAAACATGTTACACGCTGGAAGCCGTTTAAAAATGTACATAACGTATTTTGAAGTGAGAAATCTTTAAAAAGCAGCAAGTATAAACAGAATTATGGAAGTATGTATACCTACGAAGCAGTTCGACTCTATTAGAATAGCGACTTTTGATGTTCCGCGCTCTGTTGCTGAGAGCAAGCATGCCGTAAGGGACCTGGCTTGGTATACCTCGTAATAATAAAGATAGTAAGAATTTTGGAACATCTCTACCAATGGCCATCTGATCCAAATGTCGGCATCGCCGGGGACCTGATCACCAGACGGCTGATGAACCTATGTGTACCTATACATATAAATATATACTCGTATCCTTAATCTAAGGATACGAGTCACCTATTCCACCTTGAAGTTCCCAGTAGTAATTCGGAGTCGAGATTTGTGCCTGGTGTATGGCAACGGGCTCACCTCTATTCCTCGGGATGTGTAATACAACTGACTAAATATATAATTTCGTATATAACATGGGCCACAAAGCCACAGATTAGCCACAACTTAGCTAAATGGCTGGCGGCGCTCGCCACAACTACACTTTTTGCGAATCAGCCATCGCCGGCCACGTCCACGATATTAATATTAGTCGATTACTGCTCCTGCGAGTAGTGTGGACCTGTCGCACGTTTATTTTATATTATTGCTCGTCATCATCGGCCGCTCCCAGCTTTCTGCGTCTTGTTATTAAATTACACTACTATTTTAGTCAAAGCCTATGTGTTTATTTATACATGTAAGTGGAGAGATTACACAATATATGTATTTATTGTCCCCGGTTACAGGCCTGTTGTGGTATATAAAAATTCACTATAGTAGTGAATTAATAATGAATAATGTCCATTCAGTCACTAAGTTTTTACTGAAAGTAACAAAGTCCCACGCACTTTACTGCATTTTTTTATTCATTTGTTTTTTATTTGTCTTGTTGTTGATCTCTTGATTTTTTTTAAATTTCTTGGGCGTTATATATTTCTTTCAGTGTTTCGTGTTTTACGATTTATCCTTGTTACCAATTGTAGTATATTACAACTGCATATAAGTGTACTTATATGCCTATATATTTTCATTTTTAACTTCAGCCGACGTACTGAGTCGTCTATATCACAAAGTGCGACTTAAACTCGTAATAAACCCTAAGTACTTCCAAGTACCTGCTAAGACACCCTGTCTAATCCCTGTGGTAACCCGCGCTTACATCTAGACATGTATGCTTTCCGTTCAGAATTATTTATATTGAATTTTCTTTCAGGATCTCCCATCAAATATATACTGATGTTAAGTGTAGAGCAAGAGTCGAGTGTGCAAGGTCAGTGATATGTAGGAATACCGTATAATAATATAACAATAGGTACATAGTTTTCTGATTTGGTCTAACAGTGACATGTGACACGTAACGGTCAATATTAGTAACATGGGATGTAAAATAATATTACTTATATATCTACAAAAAGCACTATTTCTACCCTCAGTGACTGCACGTGTTTTCCTCATATTCACCAGTCTATTCTTACAATTTCGTGATTTTTAATGTAGTGTTTGAGCTCATGGAAGAAATGAACTATTTCTTTCTGTTTCATTGTAAACACACAGATATCGCTAGTCTTGTCCACGGCAGCGGGTCGGGCGCGGCGTCGTGTGTGGTCCGCGTTGTAATGAAGCATGCTCCACAACGCTGGCCGTATATCATTTTCATTGCTACGAAAATGTATGCTCGTCTTATGAGATTCCAGTTGGAATTTCGGGAGGCCGGTGATTTTGTGCCAGTTTTAATTACTCGTTATTGTAAATTTGGTATTTGTAAAAAAAATATGCTGCGTCAATTGATAAACTATGGATGATGTGATAACTGTGCAATCTTATTGTATTTGTTTATTGTCATTGGGTAGAAATAAAAAACTATTTTATTAGGAATACAGTTAAAATAAAATAATAAAAAAAAATCCCCGATCCCCGAAAAATCCCTGTAATCCCCGAGGGGGTAGGCAGAGGAGTATAATACACTCCAACGTTTCAGCAGTTACGCTTAAATCCCATGGAATAGGTGGTGAGCCTATTGCCATACACCGGGCACGATTCCA
>DWMF01000580.1:0-14014 GCA_018244815.1 Parelbella polyzona | reverse complement strand
ATGGTTGATCGTAATGTTGCCAGCATTCAAAAGAGTCGCCGGTTAAAGGGGTGTTTTTTTGCGCTTTTTCCTGCGGTCAAGTGTTCCCCTTTTCATGTTTGGACTAACTGTTAAGCTTGCGTTTTTTCGATTTGGATTCCCGGTTTTTTTTTGCACAATTGGCGTCCTTTTACCGTATTTTACGGTTTTCGTAGCTCTCCTCGGAGAGATTGAATCTGGTGCGAAATGATTTTTACTTTGGGACTTTGTGATATTGGATAATGAGAAACAAGTATTACTCGAACATTGCACTGGGCACATAACTTGCTATATCAATATAACATTACTCCTGTACTTTTCGAAGGTGTAGGCAGAGTAGTTTACTACACTCCCACGTTTTTTCAGTTACATTTACGTCTCACCGTGAACTAGGTTATGTTTTACAGTATATTTTACAACTAATAGAGAAGTTTAAAATCTAAAACGTGGGTATAATCTCTAGCGTATTTTCATTATTTCAGCCCTTCTTTTATATTGCTACAGTTATTTTCTAATTACACCCCACACTCTCATGCGAATTTATACACAACATACCTCATCAGGGCCCAACTCAGGGTAATAAGTAACATAGACTGGATGTAGTTACCAAGGGAAACTAAGACTCACCTACCTTGACCAAATAGGTCAATACTGGGTGATGGATGGATTTGAGGAATATATAGCACACACGTTATCTCTGTAGGAATAGTATTTGGCACTCTATGCCATCTACCAATCGCGTAAGAGAACTGTCTCGACCGTATAATAATAATGTGATATTAAATTTGAATAACCTGAAATAACATATAATTTTGCAATACCATACAATGAGACAAAATCCTATGATTTATACAACAGGAAGACAATAAAAAGACAACAGGCACGACGCCCGCACCGGAGAGCAACTTCCATAAATATCCAAATCCTCCATTATCGTGCCGAACACATTGTTTAACATAAAGCGTTTATTCGAAAGCTATAAAGCATTGGAAAAACATCGCATTTGCAACAATTTATGCCCGCGCGCGATTTACTACGATGAGATACGCTCCACTGAGTTATGAGTTATGAGTGTCGACTGCGTACCTACCCGCTGTTTGTGCTGCGATGTGTTGGTGATTACCAACACCATATCAAACTATCATTATCTCTACCGACACGGGATTATGTGACGTTTTGTAATAATTTTGTCGCCTATAGGGCGTTTGTAAATATGACTAGGCAAGAGAGACGATGCTGTGGGCGAGATGGTGCAATGAAGTTCATGATAGAATTTCTCTAAAATACGCTGCATGAAGATTAAACAATAATAAATAACTCACACTCACTGTCGGTACCTCACGTCGGTCACTATAGATAGCCTGAAAACGGCTCGCGTTCGTAAAAAGAGTAATGAATGCGGTAGAAGCACGCTTGGATCCATATGAATAGATACTTAGCACTAAGTGATGTCTGCCTAGCTTGTAATCGATCTGGCGTGACGATAGTATAACAATACTTAACAGTAACTCCCGAAATAGTGTACAAAATCAGCATTTTCCTATATTCGCACTCTTTTCACAACTACTGTGAAAGTATGTAAATCGTATTTCTACAGCATATTCCAATTCGCTAAGAAATTCAAAATGTATGCCGTGTGAATTATAAGAAAAAACGAGTTATTCCGCTCACAACGATATATTTCCGACGAACAAGGATTACATTCCAGCACTAAAATAAAACATGTTGATTTCAAACTGCGAGAGAGAATCCGCACGCGACGTGCGGATATTGGTGTTAAATAAAATCCGCCCGGACGTGTCCGCGGCCGCACTGCCAGCGGGCTTCGTTGTTTTATTGCACTCGTTACTGGCCGTACGACCTTAGGAAATAAATAAAAATCAATATCTTACACATAATATAATTATATGCAATTACGAATTTGTATTAAAGAATTGAAGAAAAGTATGAAATGAAATAGCCTGATTCGTGCAATCGTTTTAAAAATGATCGGAGGTATCTTGAAGACACGCCTAAAGAAGTTTCACTTCGAATGTTTTCTTGAAAATATATAATTACCTACCAAGTCAACAGAGCAATGCATTTACATAATTGTACGCTTATATTTTATTCTAAGCCTACTGCCATTTTAAAAAAATCATATACGTATAATCTTGCTATTAAAATTTACTTAACTCTAAACACCGTTTACCTTTAACACGTCAATTTATGTAACTACCAACTGCTGAGAGTCGTCTCTCTCAGTCTTTATGCCATTTGTTGTTAATGATGGAAGAGATTTGGAAAGCTTTAAGGGTATTGATCAATATAGAAATGTATTACATAGTTATGTCAAGGTCATAATTTAAATGAAATATTCTGTCAGCTGCCATTGCCATTCACATTCCTTTTTGCCAAACATATATTTTCTTGTATCGCTTTTGTAACGCTGCAAGTGGAGACAATATACATATATGTACTTAAAGAATTTATATTCACTACCCATAAAAGAGTTGCAAGAATGCAAAATTTTGATAGCTATTATTAACTTGAATATACAATAAACTTGTTTCATCACTGGATTTTAATAACGTCATAATTTGATTAGCAGCATGTCGCTCGCACTGGGGCCATACACCAGCGTGACGCGCTAATGCGTGTTGATGGATGCGCCCCACTGACAGCGAACGCGGGCGATCCCGCCCCTTAGTCACGTGATGCTGAACTGCGATTAGACGGATCAAGGTGATAAGAGTTAAGCCTACCGCACATATATCTAGGCAACCTAGCCTTCGAACACATCTAGGCGCAAATTTTAAACGAAGTAATGGTTATGTTTTTTTTTCTATTTCACTTTGAATGTACGCATATAACGTGTTAATAAATATGCTCTTTCATAAAGAAATGGTATATTAACTCCGTGACAGCATATCGTTTTCTGCTGACCTATTTCTAGTATCCCCAACATTCCACGTTAGTAGAGTTTGTGGAGTACAATATATTATGAGTGTAACCAGGCCGTACTAAGTAAAGACAATATATTCAAAATGTTTTATTTATTACAAAAAGTTTATATATGTAGATACTTACATGAGGATGTACATATGTATATCTACATATACTTATATAAATAAATATCTTGGGATATCTCCACACACGGTCATTTGATTTCTATGTAAGCCTCAATAGTGCTTGTGTAGCAATAAGTATTATTACCATCTGCAGGACATTCATAAAGGTCAATTAACACTAGAGTTCAAGTTATGTTTTCATGCAATAATACCTACAAAAAAATTGACACAATCAACCATTATCACCCACAGTGAGCAAACCTCCTTGAAGGTCAAATACTTGATTAATGATAACCCTCTCCGCCAAACCGAAATATATACTGAATGAAGGATAAAACTATAAGCTCTTTCAAAGGTTATATAAATATGAACGTCCAATTCGAGCGCGAGAGCGAGACGGCGCATGAGAGAATGAGTGCGCGATATATTAAGGTAATCGCGTAATTTGTCGCCCGGGATTGAACCGATTTGTACCCAGGTGAGTTCTTCTCATTATACCAGTGTTTATTTATAGCGATTATATGCTCTATTCGTATAGCCCCTAGAGGCGATAGTCGCCTAAGAGAACGCAATACTAGGTGATATGTGCGCGAAATACGTGGCGCGGGACAGTTGCATATGTTAAAGCCTTTAGTGTTAAAAAATGGAACTAGTTTTAAGTTATTGCCTTGTAAGCATTTTTCACTGTGACTCTAATATCATTCATATTATACTCGATTATCGTACGTTCTCTAATTAGGCATTACGTACCCTTCCTGTAAGGTGACGCACATTAATAAAATACATAAATATTTTTCGAAAAAGGCTTGTCAGAGCGAAGATTTAAGAAATTCCATGAAGGTTAGTGCTGTGTACATCTTATTCGTACTTTCCATTTTGCTAATTTGTTCTCCAAAACCGGTGCGTGTCTAAGAGAATTATGGAACATTAGAAGCAGATTATAATAAAGACATAGATATTTGACACTCCGTACATTCTGTATACATTGTATGGGAACTGGCGTAATAATATCGATAAGAACAACATTAATAATAACGATCCTCCGTTTCATTGATTATAACAATAGCAGAATTAATAAAACAGTAGTTCCGCGCCGATATCTATTTAAACGTGGACTGAGACACAATAAGACGTCGGAAACGTAATACAGTGGGAGCGGATCGAGCCGTGGCGCAACTCGCTCCAAACTTATGCAATAAAATTGACGAGAAGCGACCGAACAGTGTTATTGTCTTAAGCAGCTATTGTGGTTTGGTACAAGTTATACAAAATAGTGATTCTAGATTCTTGTTTAACACCAGTACATGCACATACGTAGGTGTATACGACACAGACATGAAATATGGATTTTCAACAATTAAAGTTTTTTGAAAGTTTGACAGTATTAATTCTGACGCAGTCCCAAAGCCTTATGAAGGTTCAAACCGAGCTAACAGAACTTTCAAGACGCATGACGGCCTTAGGCCTCAGGGATAAGTTCTTCTGTTTACTGTTTAATATTACCCTAGATAAACCTTAGTAAGTAAGAACGTCATAAATTAGTTGAAGATTGAGTTCGTGTAATAAATATATATCTTGGGCTATTAGGATATTTTTGTTTAATAATACTTATCAGAACTACAAAATTTTGTACTCTGTAAAACCCTGTTTAGGCCCATATTTAGTAACGATCCAGAAAGCAGAGAGAATCGAGACTCACTGTCAGTGTTTGAGCGGAAAGTAGTGAGGCCCATTGTCGTTTTGTCATGGAAAACCAGAGTTGATGGACGTTATACAACCACGGGCCATACCAGTTGTACTATGAGCCCAACCGTAGAAAAAGATCCGTAGATGCAAAGACAGGCCGAACGGTAGAAGATTCATATTAGAAGGTGAAAAGAGAAAGCCGAAAACAGATCGGTCTATAAAGAGTTATTTGACGAGGGCCGAGGCTTAAACCCACCCACGGCTGTAACACCTTACGAGATTATGACGATCATGCAATATTAATAATAATAAAATTACTGCTTTACTAATAAACTACAACGCCAAAAAAATTCAATATTGAATCAGAATCACAATGCAAGGTTAATGTTAACCTGTTTCTCATAGATACATGTATGTATCAACAGTTTTGGGAAGATAATCAATGAATTTTAGTATTTGAAACAATTTACCGCAGCCAAAAGTTATAATACACATGGATAATTTAAATTGTTTTCATTACTTTTAATCATACATAATACGAGATATGTACATAATATTTAAATTCAGTTTTCTGACCATCGAAACATAAATATAAAATACAATGTAAATAAAAAAATGAGGGTGATAGATTCTTTCTTTGTATACAAGAAAGCTACTTCAGTAGTTGTGTACATGGTTGGGAAGAGGCTTATTGAAGCAAAAGGTGTTACAAGTTAATCATTACAAGTACCAAGGAGTCTGGAATAGAACAACAAAAGAACCTAATTCTGTTTCAAGCGCCAATAGTTGCTTTTAGGCTGCGAATGTCACTGCAAGTTGGCTGGACGGTTGTTTTTAATTATTCTGTACACAGAAAACCATAAAATCGTGGAGATAGAACAATAAAAAGAAGGTCACCACTTACTCTTTAATCAAATACGTATTTTCTAACAGGAACCCGGACAGAAATAGCTTTCAGGGATGCTAATCAAAAATACATTAAAAATAAGAAAGAAAAAATAAATGCTTCAAACAATTAAATAAGTGCTGAAGTCAGCCTTCTCCGGGCGAACCATATACATGATTTACCACCTATTACAGGTTTCGTATTCACAATGCAAAATCTCTTGCATTTTAGACCATAGCTGAATTGTAACAAGTTGACCGAAGTTTAGAATTTTAATCGTTTTATTCGAGCCTATTCCAACTTCCAACGTGTCGCAATAAAGGGGTTCATTATATCATGGTTAATTTTGTTTGTTTTCCCTTAACTTAAATTGCTCTTGTTTTAAGAGTGGAAATTTCCGACGCCTTTCTGCTCTTCTTTTAACATAAGTAATTACTTTGCCTTTATTGGAGTTTTGATAATTGAAGTGGAAAATTTTTCGTTTAGTTGCAAAACACGAGAGTTACTTCGCAATGGAAGTTGAATATTATTAATTTTGTTTTGCTTAAAAACGCGGTATATTAGAAACGCCATTTGCTTTTATTATCATAGCTAAGTTTAGTGCATTCCTTGTTATAACTTTGTAGGAACAACGTGAACAGAACCTTTATTAAATTCATTTCTAGGAAATATTTTTTTATTTTTATTGAAGTGAAAATTTCTGGCATCGCTGAGATGTTTGTTGACGTTTCTCCTATCTATCATGCTTGTAACAATAGCGTGAGATAATGACGGATGCGTCTCAGGTGTGTGGAGACATGTCACTATATCACAGCATCCGATTTGTCTTCGTCTCAAAAATGTACCGGATATATTTCTTTGTGACGAAATATACCTATATGCGGAGGCAAAATTCGAATGTTTGAGATTTATCTTCCATATTTTACTATTAAGTGTTATGACAAAAAATTGTCCTATTATTTTGTATTTGTTTGATAATATTATGATTATATTTACAAGCCGTTATATCATGAACTTCAATAATTCTATGAATTTTTATAGTCGTAGTTATTAACTACTTCAAATTATAAGCAGAAAACGAGTGCAGGATGTTCAAGCTTGGTAATAATTCATCAATAACATCATCGTCAGTCCGAGCTTGGTAACAATCCATCATTATCATCATCGTCAGTCCGTGTTCATCTTTCCATCAGTACGTTCGATGATGGTTAATTAAAAAATTACCTGACCTCTATTTTATTTAGTCTAAAGTTCAAAATTCTGAACGATAGTGGAGTAGGCTTTATAGAATGGCAAGTCAGGCTAATGCGTGGTCCGTGTTGCAAGCCTAGAGCCACACGAGTGTTTGACTTGACACCTACAGTGCGGTGAGTGTGGACCGATTCTGGAAATAAATTCTAACACAGCTAGCATTTGTTACTATAGAGGTTATAGGTTCGATTTTCACTCACAACATATATATTATGATGGGCGTTTAGTTTCATGAGTGGGTATTTTCTCTGTACGTGAACGTTATTTATATATTAAGTGTATACATAGTATATGTCTATAAATTTCGGATACATAGTATATCAGCTATTCGCTGCTAATGTTAATAACGGTTGCAGGTGCTGAAAAGAGATCATGAATCACCTATCTTGACCAAATGTCTAACGGAGGAATTAGATGTCTCCGAAACCCACCCAGATAGATGAAGAAGACAAAGACCCTAAGGTCTACAGGCCTACAGGTTTTATCAAGTTTTTACATTGGTCGATGGCCATCATAAAGTTGTTTGCCATGTTTTAAAACATTTTTGTTATTATTAATTCTCCGGATTCACTTAAGAATATATAATCAATGTTTAATTGTTTATATATGCTTATAATATAAACTTAAGTAACCTCTCACGGAGCGTTACTGCTTTCTTTAATCATACGATCCTCATTTAGAATTACGTCTCACAGCAAGCTCCATCTATTTTACACTACCTACTAAACCATATCATACAGAGTTATTATTAAAATAGAATCTTTAAACCCAGCATATTAATTAATAGTGCCGTAAAATCTGATCAGAATAGTCAGCCAAAAGTGGACGGATCACAAATGAAAGCTATTTGCTTCTGGCACAGATCTGAGCTGAGTGTGCATACCCTAATGTACCTGATGGAAATATCTCAGGTTCGAAGAGAAGAGGTCGATGTGGCCTATTTAAAGTGTTTATATTCGACTTAATTTAATTATTTTCTAATTATTAGATTGGACCTCTTATTTATGACCTCACTGTCATATTATTTAGCGCATATGGGCTTTGTAACAGTAATTTTATTAATTACTTAAATAAGTTTAGTTTAAAATACTTGCCTTGGAAATCTGTCGATTACACATAAATAAAAAGAATATGATATATTATGTATAATTTAGGAGTGTAGAAAACTGTCTGTGCTTGCCCAATAACATTTTTGTTTGTTTGTTTTGGTGAAACTACAAGATCAATGTTTGTTCGTTATAGGTCTAATATACACAGTGAGGTCCTTACTCAATATACAGCTTTATTTGTAATTTGTTTTTAATTTTTGAACCCCTTTTATTTTATTTAAGAAGCGTGTTAATATGACCATAATAAGAAAGCATACACAAGAAATCGCACTTTTTTAACGAAAACACTTTATGGCTCGTTGAATTGCCTCCTAAACTGTGGAAATGAAAATTGACACATAATCGTGGTACATACGATGGACAAACAGACACTCGATGTTAACGCAGCTAACAACGACGAGGGGTGATTAACGGCGCTGGTCGCCGGAGTAGGGAGGGGGGGAGGGCGACACGCGTTCATAAACAGTGGAAGAGACTTGACTGTAATAAACTCGTATACTAAAACAGCAGTAAATAGTTCAATTGGCCCGTTGATGCAATGGTTAGTGGACCTCAGTTTCGGATTTGATGTCCGTGTGTGGAGAGGTAGAAAGAAGTATTATAGTTTGTACTGTAATACATACAAAGTGGCTGCCAGCGGTTGGATGCGAAGAGCTGAAGATCGATCTATTGTGTTGGTGGTGTGTCTATTATTCAATATTAGTAAGTATAAGGAACCCCTCCATTAATTTTTGGTTATCAGATCGACGGCAAAATTAGCCTTGCAAATAGCTGTCGGCAGCTCATTTCCTATTATTTGTCTTTCTAAATTATACAAGTATACAATGATACTTATATCGTTGGGCAAAAGGAAATAGCCGGAGCTATTTTAATCCTGTGAAGTCTTCGACATGTGGCAGACTATGGCCTTAACCCATTCATTATTACAGGAGACCCATGTTCCAACCATTTTAATCCTTATCAAGGTTTACCAATCGCCAATATCAAATGTCAATCGTCAATATCAAATAAATGTCGGAGTACAAATAAATATATAAGTGGAAGGCGCATCCAGCGCGCGCGCTGGGCGGGCGGGCGGCGGAGAGCTCGTAAACTTTCGGTTAACACGCCGCTGTAAACCGGCCGATGATTTACGGCCCGCGCCCTCGCTGCACTATAAAAAACGTTTAGTGACAATTACCTAGATACGGCTTTATTGGGGTACGAAACGAATAAAATTCCGAATGCTTCGCACTTCCGCGTCTGACGTCAACTGGCTCATTCAGTCCTTCTCAATAATATTAATGTAACAACGTAACATCACGCCTCTTAGCCCCGAAGAGATACATGAGACAGGCTGACTCCGCGCCACTGTTAGAAATTTCTTCTAAAAAATCCGAGTTAGAAAAATGTAATAGTATCCGAGCCGGGATGTGAAGCCAAGACCTTCCGATCGGCAGTCCCGCTTGTAATTACTGGATCAACAAGGTAGAATGAGTAAAAATAATAGTGAATTGGAGGAGCTCACTAGCGAGCATTGGAATCTTAAATAAGCACACAGTAAGCGATTATCAATATTGAATTCGAATTAATAATGGCCGGGAGATCTCTGTACGGTGGGACGTTACTTAGTAATAAAGTACGTTAACACATAAGTACGACCAAATAATATGTGTCATTGGTTGTTGAGAAAAAACATCTTATTTGAAATTAATGAATTTGAAAAGAAATTTGTCGGCTTCTTTGTTCGAGTGGTTGCAAAGCGCGTCTGCTGATCGAAAGGTCATGGATTCGAATCCCACGTCGGGTACTATTGGATTTTTCTAGTTTTGATTGTCTGGTAGAAATATCGTGTGGTGACTTGGAGTCCGGATCTATGTCAGGTGTATAGTAACAGGATCACTACATGTTCTATGTTGGTACATAAACGTAATTGATGAAACATGGGAAGCGAAGGCTCCTCTGCCTACCCTTTAGGGAATTTCACGCAGAATGTTACATTTTTTTGAAAGGAGATTTTATGGGAGATTTATTCAGTGCTTCAGACCCAGAGACCCTGAACATTCAGGCACGCCGATTGGCTATGCTATTCACAGCGTTAACAGTAGTCTCACTAAAAATAATTATAATAGACAAATACTAATATGACTGGCGTTTTGGTCCGCTAAGAAGTAGCCCTGAGTGCTGGCCGGGTTAGCCGGTTCGATTTTCACCGTGTGTATGTTCTACGTTGATTAACGTAAAGTTATAAAACGACAGCGCATTAGTGACGTCAAATAATTTTTCGCATTGCAGTAAACAAAATAATCTCGACGGAATATAAACAGATGTGATTTTTATTACAATTACACAGAACAAGTTTAAACGATTGCTCCAACAAAAACTAATAAAGCGTTCACGTTTACGTTCGAATCGAGAAGCGATTTTTAATACAGCATAATAAACAAAACCACAAAACCAAAAAGGCGTAAAATGATCGAATAAAAAAACTGCAAGCCGACAATAAACGGAGAACTAGCAAAGTTCCAATAATTGCGGAAAGACGAGCGTATAATGTTGCTAGGGAAAAAAAAACTGGAAACAAACAGAGCGATCGGGCTCCCCCCACAACGATATTTACTGTACCAACTCCGATCAACTTGTGCTGCAAGTCTTTCTAATTTAATTTTTTCCTCTGCCTCTGGCTACGTTATTACGATTAAATAGATTCAACCGAACTTCACTACTACTAAACTAATTTATTTTTCATTGCACGTTTTGTTATACACAACGAAAGTCACGCTTAGAAAAATCGGCAATGGATGACGTGATTTGTAGCCTTCGATATCGGAGAACAATGTTTACGGTAGCGTGGTAAAAGCACGGAGCGGGAGGATTTGGCGCACGTCTAGTTTGTATTCAGCATTCACCATCCACTATTTATCTGTTAGACATTCAGAGCACGTAATAAATCCGAGTTATTTAATCTACTGCGAGATATCTATGGTGTGTTCCTAGCTATACTTTCTTTATTATTGCCAGAATGGCCTCTTTATTATGTCGTACTTTGTTGGGAACTGCTCGCGCCGCTTGGGCACGAAATCTATTGTTAACAGTGTAAGGCCTATTGTCCTCCGATCCTTGTGTTTCACGCTAACAATTGCTTTATAAATCATATATTTACTTATGAAATATGTTACGTTACAACTTATTGTTTATTTACACTCTCGTAATGTTCATACTTATAGATGAACACTTGTAGTAATTACCTAACTTTCTTTGAAAACAGACGAAACAGTGGCGAATGTAGACATAAGAACTTACAGGGGTTTTAACTATATAAGAACATATAACTAGTTTTATATATCTAAATATATAAGACTAGACTTTCAAATTAGATATAATATGTCTGTACACATGTGAGTGTTGGCATAACCGAGTTGTTTTATTAACTTGACAAACTTAACTCAATACCGTAATGTAAATGCTAATTTTATTATGTTGTAAAAGCAGTGTATTGTGAGTAAACATGGATGTACGGGTCAGTAGCCACCGCTCACCTTCCCAGAGGTTGACAGCACTTCCAAACAGACCGCTAACGATTTGCAATGTATAGCGGGTCTGGACCACAAGGGTTATTTAGAGATACGTAACTGATAGAACTTAAGATGTATAGTTAAACAAAAAGTATCGTAATCGTATCACGTCTGTAATTGCCGAAGAGGTAAGCAGCGGAGTTTAGTACACTCCCCCGTTTCTCCAGTTACGTTTACGTCCCATGGAATAGGTGGTGAGCCTATTGCGATGCACCGGGCACAGATCTAGACTCAGGAGTCACTACTAGAAATTAGATAAATCCAATAGTACTTGACCCGGGATTTGAACCCAGGACCTGCCGATGGGCAGTCGCGCTTGCAACCTTCGCAAACCAACGAGGCAGTCTCGCTGATATGCTTGCTTGCATATAATCACCAGTGCCCACACAGGGCAAGGGGTGGGGGGTTGTTAGACAGTCTCTCTCCAGCCCTATACTTAGGTATTAGGATTACTTAGTATCACAGCTTCGTCGGACTCTAAAAATACACTTTGATATTTAATCCCGAATGCGCGAAAAGAAGTGTAACTTCAATAATATTCCTCCACTGCGGAGAAGCAAATCCCCGAGGAAAATAAATTACAGATGTTAATCAAATGAATACATTATTCCAGCATAAACAGAGGTCTTAAAAAGGGAAGCTTACGGCGTCCATCGGCGTCCGGCGTATTACCAATGCATGAGTATTGATTTTATCACAATGTTTTTCAGCATCTCAGCAAATATTGTTGCTGGCTGGTTAATTGAATAAGTTACATAAATAATGACTCAGCCCGCCGTATAACAATCGTTAGCGTGCTGCATAACGGGCATATGTAACGTTTGTCTATATTATGTAAAAAAAACGTAACATCACGCCTGTAATCCCTGAAGAGTAGGCAGTGGAGTGAGTACACTCCCACGTTTCACCAGTTACGTTTAAGTCCCATGGAATCGGTGGTGAGTCTATTGCTATACACCGGGTACATTTACAGACTCCGAGTCACTACTAGTAGTCCTAAGTTAGAAAAATCTAATAGCACCCGACCCGAGACTTGAATACAAGACCTCCCGCTCGGCAGTCGCGCTTGCAACCGCTCGACCAACGAGGCAGTCATATATATTATGTACTCGTATATTGCGTCTATTCCCTATTTACGTTTTTATGAAATCTTTTACTCCATATAGTTTTTAAACGTCGAAGTGCCTACCGCAACATTTCGTCATCTCCCCAGAGTTGATTGATTTCGAACATCATAGGGCATTAGGTTCGCTCATTGTAAGCCATTAGATTTACAATAAAATGACAATAAATATGCAATGTTAGTACTTCTAAATTTATAATACTTATTAATTCTTTTTATATAGATTGAGAAGCATTTAAAGTTGTAAGACGCTATGGATTGAAATGTAAGTAGAGTACGTTAATATCTTGGCTTAGTATTAACACAATACTAAAAAGGGGTAATAAGAATAACTAGAGACTTTTTGGATTTTTTATTGTATATATTTTCCGGTGTAATTGAAGTTCATTGATACATAATATATAAGACATCGTTACTGCCGGGATATTAAACGGTAAGAAATATGCTTACATACAAATAAAAAACAACTTGAAGAAACTTCTCTTAAAGATGCTGAATACATAGATCACTCAACATTCGAATGTAATACTGAAAAGATTATAATGTCTATCACGAAAAACAATTTCATGAAATTTCATGAAACTAAAGCTTTCCACCCTTCAGTAAAACGCTCACAGAATACTCAATTTGTTTCGACGTGGTGAGATAAAAAATAGAGAAACACAGTCTTGTAATCCAGCAGATCTAATTTTATCCTATTTCCGCTTTGTTCGTTTTCAGAACACAGGAATTTGAAAAGATTAAAGCCTGACCATTTCTATAAATATTCCATTTCTATATATAACATTCCATTAACGCAATTATCAGTTGATATGTGTTTTGAGCTGTAGAGCAATAAAGAAATAAAATTTGTTTACTATATAAAGACTCAACATAATCACCCCTTTTATCGTTCCATCGGAAAGGTAGAATAAGAATACAATAAAAAGTGTTACTTGTGAGTGTGTAAGTTGGTAGAGTTTAGACGGTTAAAAGAACATTATAGCAGAACTTTTAGAAGTGCATTTTCCTGACGGAGTTTTCTTTCACCGTTACAGCAAAATGTTTTTAAAATTTTTCAAATGTCTATAAACACTTTTATCATATAGATGCGTGCGGAGTTATTTGAACCCATAATGCCTAATTACGTATACAGACATACATATACATATGTATTGAACCTCTTGATAGGTACAGTAAAAAATAGAAATTTCAATTTTGTTGGAGAACTTGATTTCGTGGTTTTTAGTCGTGACATGTAACAAGAAACAACTAACGTAATTCTCGAACAGCTTTCGCAATATACAAAACTATCCAAGCACAGCTTAGGTGAGCGAAGAATTAGATTGGCGGCGCAT